>JABUQX010014500.1:25000-57500 GCA_015478945.1 Trachelipus rathkii
TAATTCTAATTTACATTTGGTGTCCACAAATAGGATAAAATGTTGTATAAATTAAGTTTAGGTAAATTATTTGTTATTAATGTTTTGAATCAGGTAAGGATAAGGACACCCGAAATGATGAGTTGCCAGAATTCTCATATTGGTGGTAATTTATGAAGAAATATCTATTTATCGGTCGAAATTTCATTAATAATTAAACCAAATCTGTTTTAATTTAGTTCTGAAAAATAAAGTTATTAATATATAATTAATTAATATATTTCAATAGTAATATTTAAAAGTAAAAATTAGGAAAAGTAGCTTCACAGGATATTATTAGTGAAATTTGACAACTCATCGATTTGGGTAGCCTGACCCAAAGTTTAAATAGATTTTAAATTATAAACATTTTTAAAACCTAAAAACACTCAATAAAATCCAGTGGGCTGATTTTATTTTTAAAATACTCGTGATTTTGAAAACCCTGAATATTTTGCATGCAAAGCTTGCAAATTTTCTTGATTTAACAAGATTTACCGGCGTTAGAGTTAATTACCAACCGGTTCTACATTCCTAAAAATATTTAAAGAAACCGGTTCGCATTTGTTGAATATGTAAATATAATTAGCTTTAATAAAGAAAAGAAACAATCGAATTAAAATATGTAGCCTTTGGGTAAAATTACCCAAAGGCTACATTTTTTAATTCAAATTATTGTGTTTTTGAGAATTATTAAATAATTATTTTTTTTTCAGGTGCGAAGCTATTTTATGACACACGAAGAATACTTTTTTATATATATTTATAGTTATTTGATTGAAAATATGGAGCTAAGAATACTTTTTTATTTATTTTAATATTATAATTGATTGAAAATAGGGAGCTAAACTTCTTTTTATTATTTTTATATACATTTTAGATTTTTCTTTATGCTTTTCGGCAGGTCTCACACCAAAGAAATCTGTAGCCTGAAACCTGTACAACCTGAATCTTGAAATTGGAAATACAAATCGTTAAACATGATCCACGGACCATAAAACTTGTCATACTCCATTCTAATTGAAGAAACCAAAATAATAAAATCTTTATAACTAATTCTCATTTTAATAATTAAAATTGCTGTACTATTAAACAAATAACATGATTAAGTGTGATAAAAAAGATTAGCAGTATTTGCCCAATGACGTTTTAGAGAGAAAAATTAATGCAAATAGAATATCTTGCAGGAAAATGATGCATGTTAAATGTGATAATTGATTTTGTTCCATCAATTAAGTTCACTTAATTGGGCTAGACTAATAATGGTCGGCAACTTTATTTAATATATATATATATATATTATATAATATATATATATTATAATATGATATATAATTATATATATATAATATACTATATATATAATATACAAATATAAATATACTATATAGTATACTATATATACCCACTATATTCTGCTATTTACCAATTGATATATAAATTATATAAGTATATTTAATAATAAGATAAGTATATATAATATTATGTATAAACAATATAAAAGTAAATATATATATAAGATATAATATATATATATAATACTACTATATAGTAATAATACTAATATATAATAAAATATATATAATGACATTTAAAGCAGTTGACTCCGTAATATTAGTTAGGTTTAATTTTAGTGTTCGGTTAAGTTACCGGTGTAGGCTTATATATTATATATAGAGTCTAGTTACCCAAAAAAATTTAATGTATACCCGTAAAATATAAAAATAAAGATCTACATTAATAATAAATATATTTTCGCTGCCTGGAATCAACTGCGTCCCACTAAAATAGCACAATTACGTATGTATAATATTCATATTAATATATATATTAGGTATATGAGTATATAAAATACATATAATAATATAGATATATAACTATATATTTTATATTTATAATAAGTAGAATATAATATTGATAAAATATAGTATCAGAATTATTAGTATTATGTGATATAAGATCTAAGTTCATTTGTTCCTTATGTCTTTAGGCATGCATAAGGGTGTAGAAAAGAAAATTAATAAAGTGAGGAATGAACGTATTAGAGATCGGTGAATGAAGAAAGGTAAATAGAAGAATAAATGAAGAGTATGTTGAGACATAGGTTGTCATCGTGGAAAGGACTTGAATGACATGAAGAAGAGTCGGTGTATAACCGGGATGTTATCCAGGGAGAGTGGTTATGGAACCGACCGCATGTAGAGACCGAAGAGAAAGTAAGATATTGAGTCGGTAACAATGTCTGAAGGAAGAAATGGAGTTGCCAGCAGCGAGAATACAAGTGCATGATAGGAGAGAATGCCAGAGTTTGTATGGTCCGCATGGATATAGACCCACCTGGGACCAGGGAATGAAACCCTTACATTGACATTTACAACATAAGTGCGAAGCCGAATCGCAGTCATCATGTTGATGTCTTAAGGTAGGATTTCTCTGGTCTTCTGACGACTCTAACCCATAACTCGACTCTTTAACTTTCTTCTCTCTTCTCTCAGAGTTCTTCAATAGACTCATCGTTCGTCCTTTTCTTTTACCATGCATCGTCTTCTTCAAATTTGGGGCAAAGGAGAAGTGAAGCAAGAAGAAAGAGAAATATTATATATAAGTAGGTATATATTATAATATAGTAGTATATACTATCATATATAGTATATATATAATAATATATATATATAATATATAATATATATAAATATAATAAATATATATATATATATACATATATATATATTATATATATATAATATAATATATATATAGATAATATAATATTATTACTAATTAGATATAAATATATATATATATTTAACTAGTAATATAGTATAATTATAGTATATATATATACATAATATTATAAGTATTATATATATATATAACATATATATATATATTATAATATGATATATATATTATATATAATATATATATATAAACTATAAACCTCAGTTTATATAATGACATAATTATTTATATGTAAAATGTTTTTAAATTTATTATGTATCATATAGATATCAAAATAAGAGCGTTAAGTTTGAGCAAGAGGATTTTTACGATGATTAATAGTAAAAAGACATTTCAAAAATTTAAATCGAACCTATATTTAGGTGTTTCGAATGTTTTGGATCTTAAATCAAGGCAAGCTCTAAAGCCAATATGGGGTTGTGTAAATTATGATTTCGTTATTGTTCCGAGAAATATATAGGGGATACTGAATGATGTTTAAAAGGAAAAAGATAGGCAAAATTAGCTTAATCTTAAAGTTTAAGAATTAATGACGAAAACTCAGCTAAATAGTTGCCCCATTGAAAATCCGAAATTCATTAAATAATTATTAGCAACTCTCATGTACTTGCCTCTGCAAATTTTAATTTTAGTAATCGCTGAAAATTGTCGTAATCATTTATGATTGATATGAAGCTAATAATTGACCAGAATAGTCGACAGGGAAAATGATTGACAGGTCCAATTTGTCGATATTTGTTTTTGTTTTTGTTTTTTTTTTTTAAATTTAGAGTTTCTCTAACGATTCCAACTTAACCTAACCTAACCAATCCTACTGCCAACGGCGGGCTGTAAGGGGAATGTTTTTGATATCGTGTCGACCATTTTTCCTGTCGGCCATTTGTTCTACTTCCCATTGATAACATGAATAACAAATATTAATTAAGGATCTTTTACTAATGATTCATTAAATATCTTATGAAAGAAAATCCCATTTAATAATAAATAGTTGACAATGTGTGATAAATTTCTTCTTTCTTTGTTAATAAAAATTTTTTTGTTGTGGTTTTAATTTCTTTTCCCTTCCAGACTTGTTTTATTATCACTTAAATCAGGAAATCGAATTCTGGTTTTTGATAATAATAAATTTTTATTTCTATTGTTTGTTTGTTTTTTATATTATTCTATTTATTATTCTAATTATTTAATCTTTATCATTAGCTCGTTAAAAGTTTTGGAAAAATATTAATCTGAACATTTTAAAGTCCTGTAATTGCATCTCTTATATATATATATATAATATATACGTATATATTATATATATAATATACTAATATATAATATATAATTAGTATATATATATAAATATATATACGATATATATATAAACCATAAATATCTATATATATATATATATACATAAAATTATATATACGTAAAATTAGTTATATAAGGGGAGGGATAGAGTATTAGGTTATAATAATACTATAATATATATATACTATATACTATATATATTATATTGGTAGATTAGTATGATTATTAGTTATAGTGTATAGGTTATATATACTAGTATATTTTATATAATATATAAAATATATAAGAATATATTATATAATATATAAAATATTTATATTACTATATTAATATATATATATTATATATATATATATATATCATATATATATATTATATATATATATATATATATTGTCAAGTTACTTATATTGATTAGACACGCGGATTCAGTCTCTAAAAATATGTTCTGTTGGCTAAGGATAAATTGTAGATATTAATAGTCCTTGCTGAATTAAGAGTACCAAAGATTAAAATAAATTCAGGATGCTGAGCAGGTATATAGAAATATTTATATATATATTCCAGAAGTTTCTTTACTTCAGTAACAAAATTATAAATCAAATTCATAGAAGAAAGTACCATTGGTAGCATGAGAAGCTAGTGAGCTAATAATCAAAAAGCCAATTGAGGACCTCATGCCACTATCACTATATATAGTTTTATTATTTTTTGATTATGTAAAATGGTGATTACAAAATAAAAGGAAAGTTTCAAGTCTGTAAGTGAAAATTAAATAATATTTGCACTCAATCCAAGGCCAATGCCAAAATATTCAATTTTCATGTCTTTAAATTAATAATTATAAATAAGTAAATACGTAACTATAAAATAAATTCCTAACATTATAACATTAATTTCCCTTGATTATTAAATTACGGTTGGGCGGATTCTCATATTACAATATTTTAGGCCTCTCAATGTATACTGGCAAAAGATATTACCGATCATCTATATACTATATATATAAAATAATATTATATATATATATATATATATACGTATATATAGATATGAAGGTAATATACGTATATATAGATATATATATATAGAACAAATATATATTATATATATCATATAATTATTATATAATAATATTATGATTAATACTACTCACTTATTATACTATATTATTAATATATATATATATATATATATATATTAGTATATATATAATAAATATATGATATATTGACAGATAGATATACTAAATCATTTGTATAAATACTATATATAAGAAAATATAGATATATTATTATTAACATACAGTAAAATTCTTTATAACATAATATACCGTAAATATATAAATATTAATAGTATAAGTATATATATATATATACATATCAAGGTGTATACCAAGTTGAAAATATACACATCAAGTTGGCTAAACATTCCTCTTCATGTCGTTTTATGTTAACTAGTTAAAATTCTTCTTTTTTCTATTTTAGTTCAAATAAATCAAAGATCTATTCGCAAAATTAAGAACGAAAAAGGTAAATTAACCCCAATTAATTAACGCTTTTAGACCCATAAAAATGCGCAGTCATCCCCATTTCGGATGACGGAACGCATCTGTGAGCATTTAGATTCATTTAAGTTAATCCTTGGAAATCGAAACTACAGAAAACTCATTAGAAAAAGAAAACGGTTTAGAAGAAGAACTTATTTAAATATATATATATATTATATATTATATATTATATATATATAATAATATATATATTAACATAAGTATATATATATATTAGTAGAGTATAATATATTATATATAAATATATATAATAAATAAATATAGTATATTTAGAAAATATATTAGAATATAACGATATATATAATGCTGCACCCCGAACCCACTTGTATCAAACTTATATTCCCTAGCTCTCCAAATACCTAATACTTATATCCCCCTCAGTGATTGAAGCACGCACATTGTTCCAACCTGTTCCAACAAAGAAGAACCCTCTGAATCCTTCCACACTATCGCCCTATCCTCAACTTATATCCATCTAAGATCTTGAAAACCCTACTCAACTCTCATCTTCTTAGATCATCTGGAGTCTCATTCCAACTTCTTACGAATCGAACCAGTAGGTCTTTCGCGCTCTTACGTCTACATGGCGATAACTTCCTCATCTAACTGATTATATCGGTTTTCCTCCTCAAAGGAATCTACGGAGGAACTTGCTGGTGATGCGGCTTACGTCATATCCAAGGCCAATCCTTAACCGGCTCGGATTAATATCACGCTCACTCTACTACAACGCCCCCCCGTCCCTTTGGTGCACTAACAAATCTCTTGCATACACCGTCTAGTTTTCTTTAAAATCGACATCAATATCGGACTTTTTGTTGTATGAGGCGACTCTTTTTCTTATCAACATAGTACTGCTCCTCAGAGTTCTGTACTTATCTCCTACATTGATCCTACTTTTCATAATGATCCTTCTTCAATCCTGCACAATCTAAACTCTAATCCACTCTGCATAGCCGATGACTCGACACCTTCATCTTCAATACATTTACTTTCAAATTCCCTCTTATACCTCTAGAATTGCCTCCCAGTCCTATATCCTTCCATTCTATTCTCTGCTGACCTCGAGATAGAAAGTTTCCGGGTTTTGGTAATGTCGTACAAACCTTGTGAAATTCAATTTATTAACACACCCAAGCTCTACAAAATCTCTCTCTCAAAGACACCTTTCTAACTTTCCTATACTCTTCGACGGTTTCTTCTCTCTCTCCTGTTGACCAAATAGAAAGCATCCTTGCGCTAACAAAAACAAAAATGTCTTAGAAAACCTCACACACAACGGATGCTAGGCGGCCTCAAAGAAACTGGATTCTTCTGAGATGAAAACTTCTGTTTAGACTCTTCTCAGTTGCCTCCAGCTATACCAAGGCTGCATTCGCCCTGTTATGGAAGGTTACTGTTCCCTCAATCTGGGGGCCCTGGTTTCACGTTTTGATAGGATCGAGATCAATGGCCAAAAAGGCGTATAAACCCTTAATGTACTTTCTAAGTGCACAGACCCTCTATCTTGACGGCGCGATGTTGTGTGCTTCTATCTACTTTTTCTCTATAGGCTTATCGCAGCGCAGTGCTCGCAGGACACTTATCCACTCGCTTAATACCACCTTTACGACCCCTCTAGCACAAGGAAGTGCGTTGCGCCTGCATGATTTTTGCTGTGATTTGGTAACGCCAGGCTTGTTCCTCCGGTGCTTTTCTTCCTAAGCCACCTCTGTATCTGAAAAAATTCTTCTCCATTCTTCTGTGTTTCAGCACATGTAATTTATCTCCTCTCACTTTTAAAGCCTGGTCTTGCCCTCATCTGTTGTAGTTTCGTTAGCTTGGTATGACACTAAACTGATGTGTGAAAATACCCTCCCCCCTTGCAATAGCCTCTGCCCGTGCAGTGTGGGTGACAACCGTAAAATATAGATATATATATAATATAATATATATATATTAATATATATAAATATATATACAATACTATATATATATCTATAATATATATATATATACCGTTAATATATATATATATCATCCCTATATATACTATATTATATACTATCTTATTATAAATACTAATTATAATAATCACTATATATTAATATCCTATAGAGAAGAAGAGAGAAATGAGAGAGAGAGAGAGAGAGCACGAGTAGTAAAAAATTAAACTGGGAAAATATTAATACTGATTAACAGACACTAACATATAATATATATATATATATATATAATATATATATATTATATCTAATATATATATTACATATATATATATATTATTATAATATATATATATAATATAATAATATATAATATGGTGCTCGACAAGACCCAACTAGGCTCACAACGACAGGTTGGAAAACCAGCTATGTGGGTCGGTTCTGGCTTAATGTTTCAATATATAGAGGAAAATTTTAATATATAACTTAAATTCAGATCATTTATAAATATTAAAAAGGCAATTTATGCCCAAAAAAAATAAAATAAAATAAATATATGGTTCAAAAAAGAAGAAATATGTCAAAAATACAGAATTCTGAAAGTGCTAAAAAATGAAAAGACAAGGCCCAAAGAAACAAAAATTGTCATGTAAGAAAATATTCAGAAGGAAACGATCTACAGCAAAATGTGAATTTTCTTTATAGAAAGGTGTTAAATGGGTTAATAGCTGTAAGGAAAAAATCAAAGTGTGGACGAACGAGCGGAATGGAAAGCCTCCATTGAAGATACACTCAAATGCAAGAGCGCCTCGTGGGGACCACCCCTAAGCAAGCCGGTATGCGGCGATCGGGTGATGAACAAACCTGCGAATAATGAGTAACGGGTAGGAAATATCGAAACCCGTGAACTGTACTGCCGGAACACTGTAAGTAATGGTGGTGTAGGAAAAGCGAGAGGGCGAGTAGCAAGAATTAACTCACTGTAGCAATGCACATCTGTGTTCCACGTGAGAGGAGATGGGACACCCTCATCAATGCTTCTGCTTTATAGTCATATCACTATATCCAAACACTCTTAACTCACAATAAAGAAGAATAAAAACACTGCGAAGCCTATATTTAGAACGAGAGAGCCATAGTATAATGCAGTTGATGTACACCACCTCTGCTCAAAGAATATAATTATATATTATAAATATATATAGTATTAGACATCACTACCTGCATCACTAACGATATATATATAACATTCTGAAGTACGGTAAACGATACTAATTAATAAAAATACCATATATAAAGATAAAATAAATTAAATCTATTTAAATAACATAATTGAAAATATATAAATAACTAAACATATAAAAAAATACCATCAAAACCTAGGTATATAGAATATATCTATTATATATAATTAGTATTAATATATATATAAATTATTATACATATAATATAGTTTAAAAGTCATGTTAACAAGCTATACATATATGCCTATGAAATCCATAAATTGCTTTGACATTACAACAGCAGTTCGTATAAGCTAGCTACTGACTGATTGATGAAGCACCACGACATCACTCTCACTATTACTAACATTAATCCACCACAGCAGCCTCTACGACTAAGCATCATTACCCCTCACTACAATAGGAAATCGGGTTACATTAAATATATAATTATTATAATATATGATCATATACCCCGAGAAGGGTACCACCGCTACTGACCCCGATAACCGCCTAACTAATAAGTTAGCCCGAGTTCCTAGCCTCATCACACTAATATATATAGGCAACAAATCATAGGCCCGTCACCGTACGTACTAGCGTTACCTCCCACATACCGCACCGGTATCAATACCCGACCCCAGATAGACGCGTAATACTATTATATACTATACCTATATATATTATATACCGATAATATTAGAGAATATATATATATCATATATATATAGTGTATATTCAGAGATGAAGAAAAGAAATGTTAAAAATAAATCACTAATAATAAATGAATATTAAAATAAAAGATAGAATATAATAATAAAGAAATGATAGGTAGCATTAAATGAGACTTTTCAGCGGTTAGCGTTTCCTATGGTTTTGAAAGGGATTAAGCAATTAAAGTATGGATATTTGTATACGCCGCGTGAAACCTCCCTAACTACGTACCAGATGCTCAACGGCTATAGTTGATAGTATATAGTCGCCATATACTAATAGCTAGGTGAAACATTAAATAAATATCATACACGGCACGTCGTAGCTAGCAGTTGATAAAGGCTATTAGATAAATGTATCATAAGGATCGTATAGTCCCTCAATAGCTGGTAATCAAAGAGACGTATAACCGAATAAATAACTGTAATTATATGATTTAATAGAATCTATTAATATATACTATAAGTACGTATAGTAGGTCTATGATCCTGACTATTAGGGTTATATAGTATAATATAATATACATTAAATATATCAATAAATCGATCCACTTTTTACTATCTTTCTCTACTTCATATAATCTAGTTTACGATGTTAATATTATAAGGTATATAGAATTTCTTCTACTTCATCACTCATATCTTGATAAATAAAATACTGATTACTTGCTGGTAGAAATGGCGACTCGTCTCTATCTCTTTAGAGAATTGTATTTCTCAATTAAGAATATTAAAACAAGACTGAGATGTTATATTAGTAGCTCTTAATAATTTCAAACAGATAAATATTGATTAGCTGACCAAAATTTGGACACTTATCGCTACAATAGAATTAAGTTTTCTTAGATTTAGAGATAATTATGTATTTTAATAAAACTATTGACACTAAATTATATATTATTAACATTATATTCCATTTTATACTTTAAATTAAAAATATATTATGATAATATCTATTATTATCGAAATTATTATATAATATAATATTATTAGCATATATCATTTATATTTAAAATTGAAAACTAGTTTAGATTTGATTATATAATATAGAGTTATTACCGATTTATTTCTAATGTATAGAATAATAAAGATTATGATATTCTCCCACTAACTTAATATAATGACTATAGTCACTAGTACTGTGACGATAAGATATATGAAACGGCTGAGAATGAGTAAAAATTATACAACATATATATAACTTTTCAAATAACTACTGCCATGTTAGATATATATTATTAGATATAGAATAATATTATTCAATTCAAGTTGAATATTGATTAAAGCTAATAATGAGTACATTATATTTTATACTGTTATTACCTCATGTTAATTAAGTATTGTTGATTAGAAAATTTGATAAATATTATTTTATCCCTTAATGTCATTAAATAAAACAAAGATAGAATAATTATGGTCATCTTAATTGTTAATTTACTTATATAGAGGTAAATTGACAGGAACCTAATATAGTTTAGATTTTCATTAATAAAATATACATATATATTCGCTATATATATAATAATATACCTATTGTCATTTATATAGTACTATTATATCTGGTTGAACCCATATGTAGACGGGAATTATTATGAATAAAAAATATAGGGATTATATATAAAATAAAGGTTATACTACAGGCATTATGATATTTATAAAAAGAACGATCTAGATAAGGCTATAATTAAAAATTATTTTAATATTAATAGATAATATATTTTCTGTTTCTTTGTTTTAATATTTTTATGTTAATATAAAAAGAATGAGCGAGACAATCGTTGTACTTGATATATCATTTCTTCGCTCGAGAGTATAGGTAATCTAATATATAGACTAAGAGAATTTGACTATGATCCTCCTGTACAATTATTTTCGTATGCAACTCTTGCCCGAAAAAAAAATGAGCTGCCAAAAACTATAGTAGAGATTATTACTATATATTTATGAGTTATAATAAAAAAAAAAATATAAAATAAGAACATAGGTATAGTGTAAATATAACGAATATTGATATCATGAATTATATATATTATATTATTAAAATACTATTAATAATTTATTTCATATAATACAATTGCTAATGTACAATTATTAGTAATTATATAAATATAGTATATGTAGATATATATAAAGTAATTAATTAATCATATATATAACAATAATTATATTGACTATATTACTATATATAGAACTCTTAATTGTTTCATACTTCATCATCATCTCTTCTACTTACTCTCTCTTCGCTGCCCTTTCTCTGTCTCATCTTCTCTCTCTCTCTCTTACTCCTTCTCTACTATACGTGACGCCATTCTATACATCTGCGTACGCTACGTGTATTCCTCTCGCTCATTCATATCACTAATCAAGATAAGAGGATACATAAGAAATTTACTGAAATGAAATCGTATTATATTATTTTTTTCTAGATAAACACAAAACAAAATCACAAATACTAATACACTACTTTCTACTACATATATTATATACGCATAGATCAATTTAAGATATAACTATGATTGAACAATAAGAAATTGTTTATAAATTGATATCAATTGTATTTATGAATAAGTAAATAAACTATAGACATAATGAGTGATGTTAAAGAATTAAACATACTATTATCAAATTTTGAAATTTATGCTTGCTGCCTGCGTTCGTCAATAATTCACCATATAAAATAATGAGATACTTATTTGTATACTATCAATTATAATTTATATTTTATCTAACTGTCTACGTTTTTTTAAGAGGTATATAATATGCATACGATATAAGTATAAAAATTGTTTTATATATATATTTATTAGTACATTATTAAGTCACACTATAATCCAAATAGCTTCAACAATAGCATAATATATTCTAATATATTAATTAGATTATGTATATGTATATATATATCCTATTATATTTTTAAGAATATCATGTACATTTACTAATATTAATCATATTATAATTTTACAATATAGTATACTAAGATAAGGTATCAATAAATAAAGCCAGGTATAAGGCAGGCTGTGCTTGTCAAACTTGATCTCATATTTATGTCTACTACTTTTTCTGTCATGCCTCAGGCAATGTACGAGCAGTAATCTTCACTTAGCCCTTGGACCTGCACTATGCTAGATAAAGTTAAAGAATAAACAACTAATAATATTAAAATACTAATAATAAATAAATATTTAAATATATAATATTATAAGAATAATATAAACAAATAATAATAAATAATTTAATAAATGTTTATAATGTCGAGTAAAAATTTTATTTGGTTCACTAATCTAAATAAAATAAGAGGAGAAATTGATAATAATAAAAATAACTTGAGACCTAAAAAAAAAAATATAAAAATTTTCCATTACTGTACTTGCACATGTATTTCTAAAATGCTGAAGATGATTTACGAAATAAATAAGCATAACAAATAAGTTTATATATATATATCTATCTAATTCATCCACTACAGTATCTAGTACAATTTCTTGCGCTATCAAAAGAAAACAATGAGTTTGAAGACGCCTTGCAGGTGCAAAGACTAAAAACGATACACGCACACACACATAGCGACAGACTTAGAGACTAATTATCTCTTCATTATCTAGAGAAAAAAGTAAACATCATAATTTTATGAATTTATTGTAATATGAACTTGTCATTGGAAATTTATTTGAACTTAGAATAGATTGATAAACATATAATAAATTTCCGAATTCGACGTTTTCATTGGAAATTTGTTTGAACTCGATAACTTAGAATAGTTTGATAAAACATTTAATAAATTTCAGAATTCAATATTTTTATTTGAAATTTATTTGAATTTGTTAACTTTGAGCAGTTTGATGAATCGTAAGTAGATTTTATAATTTGAAATTTAATTAACCTGTGAACTAGAGTTAGGATAGATTCTATAATAGTTGGTAAACTTTATCGGATTTGGGATTTTCTTGTTGACTGATAACATTTAGCCTTCATTAAAGAAAGATATTGGCTTTGGATATATTCGGTCACTGGTAAATAGATTGTGGCTGATTACTGAGATGATAATATTTTGATATTTGATTTGAAACCTTAATTGTAACATATATCGTTGAAACATTTATGCTTATTTGGTAAATTTGAGTTTTAATATTTTCTTTAATAACGCTTCTTAAATAAAGTATATGTATATAAAAGTAACTGAATATATATGATTTTATATATTTATTTATTATTTCGTTTTGTAAATAAAGTTGAATTTTACTTATTTTATTTTACTGCAAGCTTGAAGGAAAGATAACGAGAGGTTCTTGATTAAAGACATTCTGATTTGAAGAGTAGAGTGAGTATAAGTACAGTCACTAGTTGACAGCAATCTGAAAACAAAAGCTAACTACTGAAAGGTTATTGAAGTACAACATAGAGTAAGGTCTTTTAATTAAAACAGATAAAAGTAAAGAGGAATAATAAAAGACAAGTGTTTAATCACGATTAACGTATTTGAATCAAGAACTAAAGATAACCGACTTCTGTTTCAGTAAACACAACGCTCTGTTTCAGTAAGCACAACACTCTGTTTAGTAAGAATATAGTACCACTATACGATCATAAAGTCATTTATTTGATTTCAATTCTCTCACTGGAAGTTTTCTTTTTGTAGTGTGGTCAAAATATAAGATATACGGGCCATAATCTGAGAGTTAATACCGCACTACTACAGTCTCAAATTTCTTAGAACATTTTTCTTTAATTTATATTTCTTTTAACAAAAAGGTAGAAAGAGTATTTGTTATTTAATTGTCCTCTTTGGACCTTTGATAGTTCTTATCTACTACTACTACTACTACTACTACTACTACTTCTACTATACTACTACTACTACTACTACTACTACTACTCTGAACTTTGCTTAATTTAAATAAAAATCATTTTGAACATTAGTTCTCTTAAATAGATAAATATTTCAGTTTCGAATAAACGTTACTTTTTTTTTTTTTTTTTTTTTTTTTTTTTTTAATTGAAACTAAATTTTAGTCTACTTACTTCACATTCCTTGTGTCAAGTTCTTTAGTTTCGATAAACCTATGACCTTCCCCTGAGAAGAACATCACATTGCCTATATGATCAGGATTGCATCCCGCTGACACGATCGCTCCGTCGGCGCTTTCCCACAAATCTGCGTCGTATTCTTCGGTACCAAAACCGTCTTTAAGCCAGGCCTTGTTGGCTTTCACGCTTATGCCGCAATATTTACCTTTGCAAGTAAAAGTTTATTTTTATAGTAAAATTTTAGGTAATAGTAGTGCAGAAGGGTGTCACCCCCGATTTTTATAAAAATCACAGGATATACTCTAAAAAAAATAATAATGAAGAATAATGAAAACGAAAATCGTCGCTCTTTAGGAAAAAAAGTTACAGCCTCTCAAATTTGTTAAAACTTCCATAGACTTTTTATTTTTGATCCATCCAGGTTAGGTCTCATTTCAGGCCCTCTAGTTCAGGTTATGATATGTTTTGTTAGGTATACACATAGAAAATTTATGTATATTTATTAAATCATATCATGATCTGAACTGGGATGGCCATTAAACGAGCACGAGGCCCACTAAATTCTTTTATAAGAAAGCCTAAGGGAAAATTTTAAACTTTGAGAGGCTATAACCTTTTTTTCTTAAAGACTTAAATCATTTTGGTTTTTTAAGCTTCATTATTATTTTTTTAGTGTATATCCTGTGATTTTAATTTTTTTTTTTATATAAGAAAATCCTATGGAATTTTTAGCAACTTTGAGAGGCTGTAGCTTTTTTTCCTAAAGAGAGCGCCGATTTTCGTTTTCATTATTCTTTATTATTATTTTTTTAGAGTATATCCTGTGATTTTTATAAAAAAAATATGGGGGTGATACCCTTCTGCACTACTATTACCAAATTTTATTTGAAATAAGGTACTTATTTTCAAATTTATTAAAAAATAATTTATATATATATATATAATATAATATATAATAATTTATATATATATATATATATATATATATATTATATAATAATATATATATATATTATTTATTAATATATTGATACTAATTATATAGTATAGTTATATTAATATATAAATATATATATATATAAATATTATATATATATATAATTATTATATCATTAATATATAATATTGATATATTATATTATATAGGTAATAGTATATTACGAATATGAAGGATCACACTTGCAAATTCCTTCAGCATTGCACGTTCCATGTCCCATGCAAGAAAACTTACAAGGAGGACCTATGTAAAGGTCTCGCAAAGCAAATTCTCCCCCTTTTGTTTCATCAAGATTTTCTTGAACCCACCGTAGTTGAGCGTCCCTGGTATATATATATATATATATATTATTATATAATATATATAATATATATATATATATATATCGATAATATATAGCTATTATATTATATATATATATATATATATATATAGGTACAGTATATATATATATATATATATTATTTTATAAATATATATATATATTAGTATATTTATATATTTATATCTATATATTATATATATAATAATAGTATATAATATTAATATATATATATAGAGAGAGAGAGAGAGAGAGAGAGAGTCAATCAGTAAATATAGATCACTCATTGCAATATAAAAAAGACTTGACTCCTCTGACTTGACACCTAAGAATCAATATTTACTACCCAGTGCAATTATTTTGCCTATTTAATTTTTCATTAATAATAAAATGATATATAATCAAATAATGTAGTTTCAAATGCAGCATTTTTTAACTGTGTTTTTATCCTATGTAAATGTGATTCTTTTCTATAAGACAAGCGAGAAGGCGTTTGATGAGGTTAGAATGTTGCTCATCCCTCGCGCATGAACGAGGCGATGATGCATAACTCGCTTAAAGAATTGAAAGAAGAAATTACGATTAATAGAGGCAAGGCTTACGATTGCGCTCGTCTGAGTATTCTCTCTTCTCTCTCTCTATGGCCGGCATTCGCGAGTTCATATAGAGAGGTAGTACTCTTCTTCTCTCCTCTCTCTCTCTTCTGCTCTACTCTTCCTCCTCTCGGTAGGTCAGCCGTGCAAATAGGTAATGGGAGCGAGTGGCAGGGACAGTTTCCCAAACAGTCTCAGTGTGTGTCTATCTTTTTCTCTGCTCCAAATACTCTCTCGTCTCATATTGCAAATTAAATTTAATACATTTTAGCAATTATTTCGTTTTACTACGTATTGATATTATTATATCTTATATATTATATTAGTAATATAATATAATATATTATTATATTATATATATATATATATATTTTATATATTAGTATAATATATATATATATTGCCTTTATTTTATTTATTTGTTTTATAGATCTTGAAAATACAGTATAGAAAAAAATTATAACTAAAGAACTGAGATTGGTTTTAATTTATCTCAATAATTGAGGCCTTAGTAATAAAAAATACGTGGGCATGTACATTGATGATCGTTATAATCTTATTCAACGAGCCCCGCTAGAATTGCCTGCAAAATGTATCCTTAGTAAACACTTTTTTCCCTGGAACACGTTACTCTTTTGTTGAAAATGTTTTTTTTTGTGTGGATCATAAAAATACCTACTAGACACTCTATTTAAGACTCACAGAGGTGTATTATTCTTGTTGAAGCGTTTTTTCATATTAAAAGCGAAATGTTAACAAGAAGATTTCAAAATGACAAACTAATACTATTATATATTATTTATTAACTGCACCGTTTTATAAACAGTTTTATAATTTGGAAATTTATCATGTGAAGCGGGATTGCTTTGTTTGTGTGGAGCTAAATTCACGCATATTGAGAAGCGGACAGAATACACGGCACTTTTAGTCTTGGTATGTTTTCAAAGTCTGAAAGGTGTATTAGGTGTGGTGCGGTACGGCGGGTGAGAAAGGCGATGTCTACACGGTATTAAGTACGCTTTTCATGGACCTGGAAGAATTAGCCGGCAGCTAGCCAGTAAAATTGAAGGCTCTCTGGGATTTGCTATGCACTCTAATGATCCTGGGACAGTTGTCGGAGACGCAGAATATATGTACGACTTCGTCAAGAAGTTTCCAAGATTTCCTCATCAAGAGAATAATTCGCTACAGGACTGTTGTTATTCGCGCAGTCTTTGCACAACGCTAATCGTGATTGACGAAAAAAATAAAAACAAATAAAAAAGTCGGTTATGTAATTAAGGTAAAAATTAAATTTCGTTATATAATATAGTATAGTATAATAATATAGTATATATATATAAATATATATATAGTATATAATATATATATAGATATATATATATAATTATATATATATATATGATATAAGAGAGGTAAGTTAACGGGGAGTAAGTAGTAAGGGTAGCGATATTAGATATAGCTGAAGTGATATATATATTATATATAGGTATTAAATATGAATATTTATAATTTTTTTCACATTTAAATATTTTAACTTCTCCAGTTTAAAGCAAATTAAATTATGATAACATATTTATTAGTATATCTATATATTATTATATATATTTTATCTATATAATATTAACTATAAATATATTATATATATATTATTTATATATTATATATAATATTATTTATATATAATATAAGAAAATTATTTACATCTTTGTACTAGTAAGTAAGGGTATAAATTAGGTATATATATATATGTTGGCTATTTATAAGCAGTTGAGCTCCAAGAGCGAAAATCAATATTATTGTATCGTTTATTTTATAATTTTAGGGTAATAATTAACTTTTTTGGGTAACCTACTAACTAACCCAACTGCTCCTAAATTAAACCTTAGATAATATTAACGGAGTCAACTGCTTTTAAATTGTCATATTATATATATATATTATTATATATATATATATATTATATATAATATATATATATAATATATAGTATATTATATATAGTAATTATATATATATATATATATTATATATATATGCAGAGAGAGAGAGAGAGGAAAGAGAAGAGAGAGCGAAGAGAAGGAGGAGAGAGAGAGAGAGAGAGAGAGAGAGAGAGAGAGAGAGAGAGAGAGAGAGAGAGAGAGAGGAGAGCGAGAGAGAGAGAGAGAGAGAGAGAAGTTATTACGAAAATTCATTTTTCTATGGAATTTCAATAACTAAATATATTCGATTTTGAGATGATTAATTATCAACTAAACTAACAATCTTGGTGTCCTAACTTCCAAATATCGTGTTTAGGATAAGAAATTTGTTATATAAATATTGTATAAGCATAAACAAAATAAAGAACGGAGCAAAGGACTAAACTTAAATTTCCGATAGAATTATTTTAATAAAAAAAAATTGTTTGAAAAAAAAAATAAAAATTCATTTATATTAATAGAGCAAATAATAATAATAGTAATAATAAATATTATAAAATAAACTAAATGGATAATAATAATAAAATAATAATATAATATATAATAATAATAATAATAATAATAATAATAATAATAATAATAATAATAATATTATTAGAGTAATAATAATGAAAATTAATATAAGATATAGATCATATGAGTAAACAAATAATTATGATTTGACAAATTCTGGGAGCTACAACATGTCGTAAAGCTTTTTGTCGGACTAGATGTTACTACTATGTACTTTTACTCTGAACTATACTACTATATTGTCTTGAAATACTCTGATACTACTACTAATACTCTATATTATATATACTATATACTGAGACTCTTCTTGTCATAAGGTAATTAGCGAAGTAGCAATTAAGTTTTTACAGTAAGTTTTAAGGCTGTATGCTGAAAGTTTGGTCTAAGATACTTGTAGCTCCTATTCTACTCACTGGAGTTAGAAATGGCTAGAAATTATGAGTAAAAGTAAAATATATTCTGTTTCAATATAAATTAGGAGTTTTAAAGATAAATTTATAAATTATTATTATTATTATTATTATTTTTATTATTATTATTATTATTATTATTATTATTATTATTATTATTATTATTATTATTATTTATTATTATTATATATATATTATTACTTTTGTTATAATTATTATTGTTATTATTATTTTCAGATTTTCAGCATGATACCACCTGGAAAGCCTTATGGACAGTCTCCTTCATTTAAAGTTAGCCTATCTGTCACGGCTAATCTGACAGGGTCTTCGCTGTCCATGACTTGGGCGAAATCTTCACTATGACAGTAGCGCTTCTGGGAGTATTTTGTGGAACTTAACCAAGGTGACATTATCATGGCTCCCTCCTATATATATATATATATTATTATATATATATATTATATATATATAATATATATATATATATTATATTTATATATATATAATTATATATATATATATATATATATATTTGAGTTAGTGTACAGGACCCACACGGCTCACAATGAAGCGGCCACACTGGGCTGAAAAATCAGCACCATGGGAGGGCCCTGTCAATATGTTTCAAATGTCAAAGAAAGATTTGATTGGTGAAATGAATATTCAGTCAGTCAAAATAAATAAAATCTTATCTTGCATTGTTAATAGTCTTAAGATTACATAAAAAAATCAAATGCTAGTAAAGAAATCACTTCTTGAAGATACAAGAAAATAGTGTTACTGCTAAAGTGGGAGAAGATTCAGATAGATATGGGATAATCTTTTAGAAAGTTTTATGGCGTAAAGAAGGAAAATAACGACAGCGAATAGGGTCAGATGGGAACAATCATGAAGATATGGGAAAAGATTGCGGGGTGTGGCGACGGCAAAATTTGCAAATGGAGGAGGGTCTCGTGACAATATAGTGAACTGTGGAGTGGGTATTAGTGTGAAGCAATAGGAGGCGTAGGGGGGTGCAAGTAATACCTCATGTACGGCGCTTTCGTCCTGTGGGAGGAAAGACCACTCAACCGATGTTCGGCTTTATGTTTTTTCCGAGTTTCCTTCCCCGCCGATTACTCGTCCAGCACTTCTTGCCAACAAGATCGAAAGCCCGTCGGAGAGCAGGATAGTATCAGTTTGATGGGAGCGGCCTTGTCGAATGGCATCCGAGGAGGTACCTGGAACAACTCCGAGAAGAGGAGGCGGCCATTTTGGCCTCTTTGTCAGCGCGATTTCATTGCCAGTTATCCCTACGTGAGAGGGAGTCCAACATAAAATAATTTGTTTCTTACGGGAGTGGAGAAGTCGAAGAAATTGTTGTACAGCTGATACCATTGTTCTTTTAGAATAAGGGGTTTTTAAGCGCTTGTAGCGCGCTAAGCGAATTCTGAATAAACGACATATGAGTGATCTTGGTTAAGGATTAGAATTCGAGAAAGGGCAATCATTATAGCCGTTAACATGGTCTGTAAAATTGAAAGATAACGGGGGAAGGGCAGGGAGGTTGCGGTCAGGAAGAGAGCAGGAAGCGCCCACACTGTCCCGTTTTTATAGAGCCGTCAGTAAACACTCGAGTAAATTCATCATGGAACTGCGGCATGAGACAGGAATGATGCTTTTTAACAGGGCAGCCAGGATGGCTAGATTTGAGAGAGATGTCAAGAGCCAAGCAATATGGTAGAGAGAGGGGAATAGCCAAGAGTGTGTACCCTTCGTCAAAAGAGAAAAGGCAGCACTTTTTGAAAAGGGATGTTGAGGAATTAAAAGAATGTATGAACTGTGTTTGCACATGGCCAGTAATTAGGATTCTGAGGTACGTCCTGCAGAATTTGGTGTCAGAGCAGACGGTATTGGGGTTTGAAAACGAAGATAATTTGTACACATGATGTATTTCTCTTCGAAGAGAGAGGGGCATCACATTGGATTCAACTTCAAGGCTCACTGGGGGGAAGATCGAAAAGCTCCAGTGGAGATACGGATCGCTTTTCGTTTTGGATGGGATCTAACAGGTGTAAAATAGTGTTGTGGAGGTCCTGACCATGATACTCACAGCATAATCCAGTTTCGATCGGATTAAGGGGCTACGTAACGACGTATAAAGGATATTTTGCGATGCAGACCCATGATTTTGAGCGAGATGAGTACAGGTCAAGGGTGGATGAAAAAGTTGTTTTTCAGCGTGGTTTAATATGCGGTGCATATGTTAAGATGGTTCAGTTCTAGGATGAAGCCTAGAAGATTTGACGCTGTGAAGTTCGAATGGGCGAACCTATAAGGTTGAGGTTTCGCTGGAGGACAGGTGCAAGTTTCTTCGATCCTTTTTTCTTAAAACACTGCTGGGTTTTTTGGTGGAGAAAAATGGAGCCATGGGAGAGCATGTGAAATATTTTCAAATAGCTAGTTGAAGTTTGCGTTCGAGAAAAGGGAGGCTGGACGGCTATTGTATAGATGTAAGTCATCGAATATAGAGAATTTGACAGTCGCTGGAATAGAGTAACATATCATTAAAATCCGAGAGCAATAGTGTACACTTTAAAACACTACCTCTGTGGAAGCCTTCATCCAAGTAAAGTGGCGTGACAGAATGGAAGAGCACCGAAATTGCATGATCTGTTTGACAAAAGACATTTAATGAAAAGAGGGAGTTGTCGCGCAGAAATATATATATATATTATATATATATATCATATTATAATATATATTATATATATATATATATTATATAGTAGTATTACTATATATATATATATATTATATACTACTATATATATATATATTATATAATATATATATATACATATATATAGTATTTAAACTATTACTGTGTAGTTATGTAAAGAAATTGCGATTATGGAAGGAATAACCTACCCGAAAGTCTGCTTGTAGTGAACTGGTTTGCGAAGCCTGAATTTACATGAAGTTGTTATAGCCACTGATCTTCGGTCATGCTTTTTGGGTTGCCCAATTCTGAATCGAATTTGCATTGATGTCTTTCCTAGCATTTTCTAATACTTTAATCTTCGGAGACCTATGAAAATTGTCTGAAAAAATATTATTAATTCGTTTTCAAATGATTTGATTTATAAACCGCATTTACATATCAAAACAATTAACATTTAATATCGCCTTTAGGCTGAAGCCATTTCTACTATGCTTATTATTTTATGCTAAATACTTCTGCAAATATTGTCTCATAAAAACTCACTTTGGCCTCCTGTATTCCTTTCGAATCATTTCTTTGAGTAAGTCCCAAGACAAACCGCCATCCGTTGAGTACTCCAATACGACGCTACCAAAGCTTACATCTCATCATCTTCGCAGTTTTTTGTACCTCTCTGGCGATCTGCAGGACCTTTTGTAATCATGATCCCCTCCGATTACTAGATTGAACATTATACTATGAAGTTCGTTGGCATTAATGTCATCGGTTTCAAAATGGCGGATTCCTTCCTAAGTTGAAAAGAGAGAGAAAAGCAAAGGTTAAAAGTATTTTGCAATTATTTATTATTATTATTATTATTATTTTATTATTTATTATTATTATTATTATGTATTTATTATTATTATGTTTATTATTATTATTGATTAATTATTTAGTTAATTATGTAATTATTTATTATTATTATTATTATTATTATTATTGTTATTATTATCACTGTAATATTAAGCTATGCTCGCTTATATTTATGTGTGTTGGTATAATACCCTGGGTTGCTTTAAGGTTAGATATGACAATGCACTACATTAAAAACACTTTAATAAATTAAAACATTTAAAAATTAAATCTAATTAAAGCTTTTCGACATTTTTGCCCTTCTTCAAGTAATAAGTTAAACACTGAGTCAAAAGAACAAAATTTTTTTTTGTATTAATTTAGGAGTATACTTTTTCAAATGTTAGGTTGGTATCTATTAAGCTTTTGTTAGTAAGTGACATTTGGCATGATTTTATTTTGGTATTGCGTCTATTCTGTAAATTCCAGAGCAGCGATTATATTTGGACAATTGGAATATGCAAAGGCCTTCTGTAATTTTTCCTTTTAATTAGTGTCAGTAGGTTTTCTAGATGTTTGTATGTTATTAATGTGCTATTTGATGATTTTGTGTTAATTTGTGATGATGGGGGCTGAATGTTTTCTTTGGTGTGTATTAGGTGTGTTATGTTTGATATTTTTTCTGCGGTTAAAGTATGTTGTTTTCTCCGTAATAATTATTGTTACAAATTGTTGCAATTTTCTTTGTATAGACATGGGATTTTTTGAATGTGAATTTGGTTTTTTTTTAGTATTTTTTTAATTATAACTTAAAAATACAGTTGTATGTGCTGTGGTATAAACTTTTTTATGATGCTTGTGTTTATGTTAGGTATGGGTATATATGTTTTTGTGTTAGGTTGGATTGTATTTGTTGTGTAGTATTTTTTCTTTGCATTTTTATAGGCATTGTGTATTATATAGGGGGGGATATTTTAGTTTTTGGAAGGTATTTTTTAATCATAAATAAGAATTGTTTCTTTTTTTAATGGGTGGGAAGAGAAATTTTGAAGAGTAAATATACAATAAAATTGTGTGGCTTGTTTTGTGTTTTTTGTATGTGCGGAGTACCAATGATATGTGGGGTTGGAAGTAGGTTTTCTATATACGGTGAACAAGGGTTTGGTATTGTGGTCGATTAGTATGAGTGTGTCTAAAAAGGGGATAGTGTTGTGGGAGGAGGTTTCCATTGTGAATTGTATATCTGTGTGTATAGTGTTTATGAAATTTAGAATGTTTTGAAGGGTGATTGTGTTTTGGTGGACGGCGGCGAATATGTTCATGACTACTCTGAGCCAAAACACAACCTGTGGGAAGAGTGTGTGGGGGTAGAATGTGGTATGTTCGGAAGTTCTATGTATACTGAATTGTTACTGAGTCAATGGGCGAGGGACAGGGGAGAACCCATAGCTCAGTCGTGTGTTTGTTTGTAAAAGTGTTTGGTCAGAATTGAAAATAGTTGTGTTGTAAAGTAAGTAAGATGGGTTGTTTTAAGATGGGAAACGGGTGTGAAAGAATAATGTTATTGTCATATATGTATTTAGTTAAGAGTTCAAGGAGATGTGGTATTGGGACAGAAGTGAACAGTGAAGTGAAAAGTATGCCAGACGCTTTGTGAGTAAATTAGGTTAAATTTGAATTTAAATCTTTGTGCTTTGTTAAAGGCAGCTTCTTCTTTTCCTGCGTGTGCTTCATTCACAATGTCCAAGTACTCAGCGGCTGCGTCGGGAAAGGTATTAAACCAAAGATTATGAAATTGATGATCTAACACTGCTCCCTTTTTGGGATACTTTGAATGTGGCTTTAGATATGTCTTGAAATATTACCTTCATATAGGTTTGATAAAATGCAGGAAAAGGGATCTGAAAGTGTCTGCTTGGAAAAAAGACTTGGATCTTATCGTTTTGGGGATGATAGGTTTCTTTGGCACATTTGAATGAAAATAATTGCTGTTTCTTTAATACAGTAGCATATTAAGCTCGGTTTGATTTGTCCATATGTATTATGTAGTTTGAAGTTCATAATTATTACGGTAGAAACAACAGACTTTAACCCGCAGAAAAATATTAACATAAACACGACTAGATACACACAGAAATCAGCCTCCCTCATACAGATTAACACAAAATCTCAAATACACATTAATAACATGACACACATTAGAAACATACTTGACACTAACAAAAGAAAAATTACAGAGGCCTTCTGCATATTAAATTTTGCCCAATTATTAACGCTGCTCTGGAGATTACAAAATAGATTCAGTACAAATAAATTCATGTCAAATGTCACTGGTACTACAAAAGCTTGAATAGATAAACCAACCTAACTTTGAAAAATATACTCTGTCAATAATCTAAAAAAAAATTTTCTTTGGTCTCAATGTTAACTTATTACTTGAAAAGGACAAATATGTCGAAAGCTTGTTATTAGATAGAATTTTAAATGTTTTAATTTATTAAAGTGTTTTTTAATGTAGTGCATTGTCATATGTAACCTTAAAGCAACCCAGGGGTATTATACCAAATTATTAATTATTCTTATTATTATTAATTATTATTATTATTATTATTATTTATTATTATTAATTTTATTATTATTATTATATTATTAATATTTATAATTTAATAGTACTTAATTATATTATTTTCCATTATTAATTTTTTTATTATTATGTTTTTTTATTATTATTTATTATTATTATTATATTATTATATTATTATTATTATTATTATTATTATTATTATTATTATTATTATTATTATTATTATTAATTATTATTATTATTATATTATTTTAGATTATTATTAATTCATAATCTTTTATAAACTTCAAGTATAAATTTTTGGTGCTAACTTTCAATATAATAATAATAATAATAATAATAATACATCGAATAATAATAATAATAATATATAATAATAATAATAAGTAATATAAATAATAATATAATAATAATAATATATAAGTATAATAATAAAATAAAAATAATAATATAATATAATATAATAATAATAATAATAACTAATATAAATAATAATATAATAATTAATTAATAATCATAATAATAATAATAATGAATAAAATATATAATAATCAATAATAATATAATATATAATAATTAATATAATAATAATCAATAAAACTTCAATTCCAAAAATAAAGACTATTTACAGAGACGAGACTCCACAGCCTTCGAATCGAGCCTGCGAGAGTCCTCATCCATCACTTTGAAACTATAAAGACTATGTGATCCTCTTTGTCAAATCGGCGTCGATTTGTGTTGCAATTGTGTGAGAGGAAGACATTTGTGACCTGGAAGTTGGTGTGCATCTGTAAATATTTCAATATATTTTTTTAAACTCTCGTAATTTTAAATATGCTTGGACAAATGGTAGTTAATTAATAGATTAAAAATGGAGTAGGCGTGAGATCACTATGATTGAGTGGAATGCTCGTCAAAATATTTTTTTTTTTAGGGTAAAATTTTAAAAGTTTAAGTAATTAATTTTTTCATGCTTCATTATAAGATATATAGTATATATATATATTATATATATTATATATATTATATATATATTATATTATATATATATATTATATATACTAATATATATATATATATATATAGTATATATATATATGTATATAGTATATATATATATAGTATATTATTATTAATATTATATATATATATATTATATATAATATATAGTATTTATATATTAATAATTATATATATAGATTATATATAATATATATTTATATATATATATATTTTATATATATTTATAATAGTATATATGATATAATATATATATATATATATATATATATATACTATATATATATTGTTATATTATATAGTATATTAAATATATATAATTATATAGTAATATTATATATATATATATATTATTATTATATTTATATAGTATATATATATCTATATATAGGTTATATATATATAATATTATTATATATATATATATTATATATAGTATAATTATACGGATTAGATTAAAGTCAAATAATATTATTAAGAATATTAATATTTATAATAAAGACGGAAGCTTTCAGATGTAATATTGCCTCTTATTTAAGCATAAAGTTAAATGAGAAATTTACTATTTTTAGTAAAAGTAGTTGAAAAATTAATCAATTCTCTATGGAGTAACAAAATTATTTGAAGCGGAATTGTTATTGCAGAACATACACAAAAGCCGTGTGCTTAAATGATAATTGCTTTAAAAAAAAATTTTCTAAGAATGTTAAATTAAAATATCTAAGACAGGAGTAGTTGTTATGATGTGTTTCATGTTTATTTTTGTGTTTTGAAAATCAACAGATTCAGCCACTTCCTTTTTTGAAAATTATTAATTGAGGCAAATATATATGGTGCAGTTGTGCACTTTATTTGATTATGGGTTTGTTTTTTGCTTAATATTTTGCATAATGTGTGCTTCGTCATCCTTTTCAACTGTAAGAATGTTAATTGCTTCGTCTTTTAATATTAATTTCTCAATTTGATCCTTCAACAGTAACGGCAATTAATTTTATATTCCTACGTTGTTAATATCTTTCTTTTCAAATAGGATAAAACTTTTTTACATAGTCAAAAGGTACTAATTTGGTCAGGTTTATACTTATTGTAGTAATTTTTAACTTTCTTTATAGTT
Source organism: Trachelipus rathkii (assembly GCA_015478945.1). Taxonomy (NCBI): domain Eukaryota; kingdom Metazoa; phylum Arthropoda; class Malacostraca; order Isopoda; family Trachelipodidae; genus Trachelipus; species Trachelipus rathkii. The sequence continues at coordinate 52,583 of JABUQX010014500.1, forward strand.
CATTTGGAACGCATTAATGCTCTCAGCTTAAATTTTTCTGTAGTTTTTTAAAACTGTAAGTATTTTGCTGACCAACTTGAAAGCTGAAACGGTTATATAATTTGGATATATCACTTTTTTTTTTTAAATATTTTTAATATATAAAACTTCCTCGTCTAAAAATTGTGGGCTGCACTAATCTATATGCTCACAAAAATTATCCTAGAACTATCCCCTTTTTTTTAACGTATGACGGGTGCGAGGTAAACTAGTGGAATCTGTAAGTGGAGTCTGTAATGTGTATCTTTTCTAAAAAAAAAGTTTGAAAATGCGATGATTGTTTTGTGATAAAATGATTAAAACGTCCAAAAAATGATAACTTTTCATCTACAGTATGAACGTCACTTGGAAAATCAGGAAGAATAATTTAAAAGAATAATTTATGAAGAAATTTTAAAAGTTACACAATCAATATTCGATAAATAGGTCTTAGGAAAATTCCGTCTTTGTGCAATTTGGGAAGGTCGTAAAAATTTGATAATTTGGGCAAGTTCTTTTAAAACTTCTGTCTTCGCCCCTAAAAATGTTTATTTTTATTTAAACTTTCGTTTGATATACACTACGTTTGCTAATTTACACTATTAACGTGTAGCCGTTAAGTAACTTTTACCATATATATATATATATATATATATATATATATACTATATATATATATATATATATTAGTATATTATATAAGTTATATAGTATATATATTATATATATATATACTATATATATATATATATATATATATATATATATAACCAACATGTATTTAAATCAGTATTTTTTTTTTTGACAAATTCTGCTTATATCTGGTTTAATTGTTGGTAATTGTTTTTCCATGTCTGGAGTCGTATCAATTAGGTTCCTATTCATTCTTCCCTGCAGTGATAAGCATATTTCATTTAATTTTATGAATATGTTGGCAAGATACGGAATTTTGAATAACTACGAAATGTTTGTTAAACGATCAGATCAACGAAATTTACGGTCCAGAAAATAGGCCAACAATCTTGCCGCAATTTGAATATTCTAACGAGGACTACCTATTAAAAGCATCCGGACTTCTGAACCTAAAAGCAGAAATGAGTTTTGATTACCCCATCCTTACATATAATTTTAGCTAATTTGGATTATAATTGTCAACCTTTAATGCAAATAATAATTTCGGCCGCTTCGTCTAGCAAGCAGTTTTAAATCTGTTGAAATAATTTTAGCTACCTGTGCATGTCTGTGAAGAGCTCAGTGAACGGTGAAATTTTCTGCAACGTTTTTTTATTCGTGTCACAGCGCCTGCCACTTTTCCAACCATTGCTTTGACGCCATCATTGCACACAACAAATATTTATCCCAACCTATGCTGTGCGTGCTTTATGGATACAGTTAAAGATATTCTTACCAGTGAATTCTCACATAGAATCAAATCTTATTCAATCCTTTACCAAAATCACTTATCTTACTAAAAACCAGAAAAATTGCAGGACGGGCAACTTCTATGGACTCGCCTAATTTCAGTGGTACCAATTACATTGATTCATCTTAGAAATGAACTCTCTCTATATGTCATTAGCAATATCAAGAATCCGGCGTGAAACTGCTGTTGGAAAGTGGCATAACTTCAACATTTTTTAAATTACTCGGTTTACTCCTCACTTAAAATACATGACACAATCTTTTGCACATGTATTTATTTGTGTTTACCCAGTTGTGAGTGTTTTCCGGTAGACTGATGTGAACCCTTATTTCAAATATTTTCAAGATATAAACATACTTAAAACACTTTTAAACTTATAATTAATGTATGAAATACTATTTTTCTTCATTTGGGAAACGTTGCCTTATATTTTAATTAATTAGACCTAGGGCAGCCAAGGAAATTATGAGCTCTTTATTCACATATTTCCAGTTTTGAGAAGGACTCGTGTGGCTCATATATATATATATATATATATATATATATATATATATATATTATATATATATAATATTTATATATATATAATATATATATAAATATATGTGTGTACATAATATATATATATTATATATATATATATATTACCTGCAACCTCTTGTTGTGCAGTATCCGTGTCCAGAGCAAAGTCCGTCGCACTGGTGACCAATATATATGTTGTCAACCGACCAAGGTAATCCTATGTCACTAGATTCAAGTTGACGAAGCCTTAGCCGGGTCGTTGGAGACCTTAATAATAATAATAATAACAATAATAATAATAATAATAATAATAATAATAATAATAATAATAATAATAATAATAATAATAATAATAATAATAATAATAATAATAATAATAATAATAATAATAATAATAATAAAAATAATAATAATAATGATGAAAATAATATTACAATGCAAGTAATGAACCCATAAATATATTTAATACGAACTCGTGACGTCATATTACATTATAGATTATATAAAACTTTTTTTACCAAGTATGTTTCGGCAGCCTCAATGTTGTCCTCTTCCAGTTTTTAAATTCAGAGATGTGGTAAACTGTTCCTCTTGTGAAATGGGACTCGCAACCAGGGGTTGACGGGGTACAGGGACGCTGAACTAATTTCCAGGTCAATCCATGGTTTAAAGAATATTCTATAAACAACCTAATATCATATATATATATATTAATATATATAATTATATATATATATAATACTATATAATTATAATATTATATTATACAATATAATCTATATTTAATATATAATAATATATATATATAAATAAAATTATATTTTACTATATATTAATATATATTTTATATATATATATAACAATATCTCTTTCTTTTTTATATAATATATATATATATATATATATATATATATATATATATATATAATATAATATCATATAATAGAGAGAGGAGAGAGAGAGGAGAGAGAGAGAGAGAGAGAGAGAGAGAGAGAGAGAGAGAGAGAGAGAGAGAGAGAGAGAGAGAGAGAGAGAGAGAGAGAGAGAGAGAGAGAGAGAGAGAGAGAGAGAGAGAGAGAGAGAGAGAGAGAGAGAGAGGCTAAGCATTAAGGATTCCATAAAATATAACTTATTATTCTCTTACAGTACTATTTTCTTCCGAAAAGGATGTGGAGTTGCATCCAATGACAAGATCGAATTGCATCATGTAGGACGGACCAACGCTTATCGATTTGGTTTCCAGGAATCGGACCAACCCATTGTTGCTGGAATCACTGAAAAGCATCGTATCGTTCCTTCCGCAAGACTCATCGATTTTCCCTAAATGGAACCTATGAATGAATAAGTGCGATTCAGGATCGTTTTATAATAGTTTTTTCATTTTTTATTCCTTTTCTTTTTCTCTCATATTTACACTAGAAAAAAATAATACTGCTACTCTTGCTTATTCTACTACTACTACTACTACTACTACTACTACTACTACTACTACTACTACTACTACTACTACTACTACTTCTACTAATACTACTACTACTTCTTCTTCTTCTAATAATAATAATAATAATAATAATAATAATAATAATAATTAAATAATAAATTAATAATAATAATAATAATAATAATAATAAATAAATAATAATCATAATAGATAAATTCTTCTAATAATAATAATAATAATAATAATAATAATAATAATAATAATAATAATAATAATAATAATAATAATAATAATAATAATAATAATAATAATAGTATAATATTTCTATAATAATAATATTACTATTTGTAGGCTATTTCTACTTATTATTATTATTATTATTATTATTATTATTATTATTATTATTATTATTATTATTATTATTATTATTATTATTATTATTATTATTATTATTATTATTATTATTATTATTATTATTATTAGTTGTAGTATTAATAATAGTACTAGTAGTAGTATTTGAAAAATAGGTTATAGCAGCAGAAGTGGTGATAGTAATACAATAGTAGTGGCAGCAACTTAATTTATAGGTAAAGGAAAAATAATAATAAAAAAAAAAACATTGAAATAAAAAAAGTTGATTCTAAATATTTAAAAAATATATAAAAATAACCCAAAATCCAATTCTAAAATTTCAACATTATTATTATTTTATCAAAGAAAAATCAACCAATTTAATCCATGCTGTGAATTGAGAAAGAAAAAAATATCAAACCTTAGAGAATTGTTTGCGTCTTGAACGTCGTCGAAGGTCAGTTCAATTGTATTAAATCTTTGAGAAGTGATGGTCAAATCGTCGATGGCCCACATGTCTCTTCCAGATCCTGAGTGATTCGGTTGCCATATTTGAAATCGACAAGATGAACTTCGTTATGCTTTCCTCAGGATCTTCATGTAGGTTATGAATTAATTATATCTATAAATAATAATATAGTATATGGCTATATATATATATTTATAATAATATTAATATATATTATATTATATATATAAGATTATAATGAATATATATATATATATATATATATAAAATATATATTAATATATATATATTATTAATATCATATATATTAAATATATATATATTATTAATATATATTAAATAATTAATATAATAATATTTATATATATATATATATATATTATAATTAATATATATATTATAATATTAATATATTTAAATTATATAAATAAGTCACACTATAATTATAGTTAATTATATTCATAAAAACACTATCTTAGGCAGCCTACGAGATATCCTTGAGATCTGAGCTTTTATTAGCCTATAGTACGGCTGGAAGGCCATAGTGGTACACTTACGAGCTATTTGCACATACACTCTCAAGAATTAATAACATTGAACTGAACCTTTAGACTAAACGTCAATATAGGTACGATAAACAATATTCACTCACAAAAGGTTTGAATAAAATTATTATTTTCATTTATTATATATA
>JABUQX010014500.1:72500-75000 GCA_015478945.1 Trachelipus rathkii
ATATATATATATATATATATACTATATATATATATATATATATTGCCCCTGTTATCCCTTTATTTCGTGTGGTCCATGTCATATCCAGAAACCTAGTGACCTCCACCGGGCGTAGCCACAGGTCTCTCAGGGAGGAAATCTGATAAAGTGTTCTGTAGGGAGTGGTGAAAGAGTAAGGAAAGAGGTGACCGATTGTTTCAACCTCTATTAGGCATCTTGGACAGGGTGGAGAGGTGGCATCTTGGAGTTGAAGCCTGTGTCTGAATTCCTGGAGGCCTGGGTGATGCCCAGATCTCAATCTAGAAAGTGAAATTTGCATCTTTCGTGGGAGTGTATTTTGTGTTGCTCATATTTCCGGAGGGCATGAGTTTGTAAGTCGATTTGGTAGGCGATTGTCGAGGCATTGCTGTGTAAAGAGTGTGTGAATATGTTTTGAAAGAGACGTGTTGTATGGAGGGTGGAGAATGGTTCTAAAAAGTTCACTATAGTAGAGGGCAGCGGAGAAGGGAGGGGATTTTAAACGATGTATAGTGTGATTTTGTAGGTAGTTGTGGCATGGGTGGGTCGGGTTGAGAGCCTTGCTAAAGAATTGTGTTCCTATCGTGTCCAAATAATCCTGAACTGGGAGAATTTTTGTTTCTTCTTGTAGATGTTGAATTGGAATAGTTTTTAGGCAGCCTGTGATAGTTCAAAGGGCAGCATTTTGTATTCTTTGTATTTTGATTCTGTTGGTGGATGAGGTTTGAGGGTACCAGATTGTTGATCCATAGTTTAATGTAGTTTTTGAGAACTGTTTGTATGTTGTTGCGTCAGTGTGATTGATTCATTGCTGAAATTGTGTTGAGAAGAGTTCGTAGGACATTTAGTTTTCTGTTTGCTGTGTTGTTGATGTCTTGTAAGTGAGGTGTAAAGGTGAATTGGGTCTCTAAGGTTATACCGAGAATTTTGGATGTTTTGTTTAGGGGGTTGATGGTGTTTGTGAGAGCTGTTGTGGTGGAGTGGTTTTGTTGGAAGCCATCTTGAAAGTTTTCTTTGGGGATGTGTGGTTTTATTTTATTCAATATGAGCTTTTCTAGTAGTTTACACAGAGTGGATAGTAGTGAGATTGGACGGTAGAAAGAGGGATTTGAGGGATCTTTTCCTGGTTTTAGCTTTTGGATGATATATTTATATATACTATATTATATATATATATATATATATATATATATATATTATATATAATATTATATATATATATATATATTATATATATATATATACTATTATATATATTATATATATTATATATATATATATGATATATTAATATATATATATATATATATATATATTTATGTAATAATATGTATACATTTTAATCTATCATTTTATCTAAAAATATTATAATTTTATATAAATATAAATTAATTATATATATATTATATATATATATATATATTATATATATATTATATAAAGGATATTCAGTAGGATCTTTCACAGGAAAGGTATTTTTATTAAAATTTTGTATTTTCCCACTTTAGAAGTTTTTTTTTAAACCAATAAGCATAAAGATAAAGTCGCCAGTCGCTTCAATCGGTTGTAATATGATGAAGCTAATTAAAGAAATATTAAAGTTTTAAATCTATGTAAACTAAGAAACCTCTTATCAAATTTCTTAATAAATTTCACTTTCCATTTAACTAAACTTACATTTATAAATTTATTTCACTTTGCATTGTTTAAAAAAAACACGCATCTGGCACCATGAGCGTTTGTAGATTTTTTTTCGATAATGTAGTACATAGAAAAATAAAAAAATAATCAAATTTTTCTCTTTTTTCCCACAAACAATTTACCAGAGAAAGATCCTACCGAATGTCCATATATATATATATATAATATTTATATAATATATTAATATATATATATATATATAAGATTATATATATAATATATATATATATATATATATATATATATATATATATATATATATATATATATATATATAATTTATATTATATATATATATAATATATAATATATATATATTATATTATATTATATATATAATATAGATACTATATATATATATATATATATATATATATACTCTATAGGTAAATATATTTTTAATCTAAAATACTAACGTGGGGTTTCTGAAATTATGTTAAAAGTTTTGAAAATATTTTAAAAGAAAATTTAACTTTTCATTTCAGGTTTCCCAAATCCTTAATCGCTCTATAATTTTCTTAACATTAATTGTAAAAATGGTTAGATTATTTATATAATATAATATAATATTAATATATAATAATATAATATAATATAATAATATAAATATATAATATATATAATAATATAATATAATAATTAATAATAATATAATAGTAATATATAATACTACATAATATATATAATAAGAAAAAAAGTTAATAAAATACAAAACAAATAATAATAATTAGTTATACTTATATGCTTTTATATAATTATTATATTAATTTATTAATTAATT
>JABUQX010014501.1:0-5000 GCA_015478945.1 Trachelipus rathkii
ATAATGGATGGTTTTGAGTTTGAAAATGGAACTGCGTCATTAGTGAAAGAGGAGGAATAAGTAGTTACTTGAGGAGGAGGGAGAGAGCTCATATTTTGATTAGAAGTGAAAATTTCAACTTGAGAGGAACTAAATGGAGGGTGAGGCTGTAAATATTTATCAGATGATGGTTCTGAGGGTAAACTATCTTGCACAGAAACATGAGTGTGAGTATCTAATAAAGCGTCTGAAAACATAGCCTCACTAAAATTTAAAATGGTATCTGAGGAGTCTTTTGGAGGGGGAGGGGGAGGTGGAGTGCACTGAGAGAGATTCCCGTCTGGAATAGTTTGGGTGGGCTTAGAAGGTAAAGAGAAATCTATATTAGACATTAATGGTGGGGAGAGATCATAGTTTTTCATCAACACAGTGAAAGAATTTGTGGAATCCTTAAATTGGAATGGAGACATACTAACAGAACTAGAGGAAGTGTTTTGAAAACTATGCTGAAAATGTTGAAAATTTAGGCCCAATTTGTAATTTAAATTTAACATTGATTCCCTATCTAAAAGTAAATTTGGAGTAATATTATCTATTCTAGGGTGTGCTATGCTAGATATATTACTTTTGTCATGTGCCCTACTTAGTATTCTTTTCCGTCTGTAGGGGTTGAAAGAGCGCATTCGGACCCCTATTTCACCATCCAAACTGTTTATTGATGTCCCATAGCCAATATCATGCCTAAGAGTGCTATGTGAGATGCCTACAGCATCGCTGTTCTTAACCTTCGCAACCTCTGTGCATATTTCATCACATGTTTCCATCTCTCTATTTCCTTCCTGATGCTTCATCTGCGGTGAAGCAAGATCAATATCAATGCATACACTTTCATTACTTTCCTCATTTTCCCTCCTATATGCGGCATTTTGTGCTAAACTGGAATCATCCAGACTTATGTCATATATATTACTACTACTTTCACTGTCCGCAATTGCGGTTGTGGCTTGAGAAGGGTTCCTATCCCACATCCTAGTATTACTAAAACGGGTGATAGGGTTACCCTTAGTGAGGTGTGAAAGCTCTGAGTCGGATTTTCCATTTACGTCATGTTCTACTTGAACTGTTTCTGTACCCATAGGTATTACTACCTCATTAAAATTATTATTAATATTAAAAAGTATATTATTATTGTAATAAGATATATCATTATTAGTATTAGAAAAGGTATTATTGTTAAAATTAGAAATATCATTAAAACATACATGATTATAAATGTTACTTCCCTCTTTTGGCAATGGGCCAAAAGTAGGATTAAAAACCTGAACCTTAGTTAAGTGATGAGATGTTTGAGCATGAGAACCTCTAGAAAAGAAAGCATTTTGATTAATAAAATTATTGTTTATAAAACCTACAGATCCTTCCGACACCTTATTTGGTACATTCTCTGGAACGGCTAAGGATACATCATCATCTGCAGCATACTCAGAGCTGAAAAAATAAGAAGAAGAAACATTTTGCCCCCTATCTAGTATATTGTGTGCTTTTGAGCTAAGAGAGACAGCATTGGCGGGTTCGTTTTCAGCACACTCATACTTAGTAACATTTAAATTGTTGCATGTGTGAGGATTAGGATCTCTATTCAACAGGAGGGGAGGTTCTTCCATCTTGCCTACCCTCCTTATTGGAAAAAAACCTGCCCATCTTGGTCATCTGAGTAATAATTATCATACTCATCATCGTAATACATAGACTGTTGTTGCGAATCATATTGGTCATCTGGGGCTTCTTCGTCGTAAGAGGTGGTGGTGGGCTCTGCCATTCGGGCATATGAGGTTTGCTTATTTTTCCATGCAGACACATGATTTTGATGCGGTTTTTGCTGGTAGTTCGATTTGGTTCTCGGTTTCACCCCTTGATAAGATCTTCTGAACACCCCAGTTCCCATCCATCTATTATTGATAATATTTTGTTTTATCTGCTCAGTTATAGGGGCGTGCTTCAGTGGAATATTTGTGTTATTTGGATTCCATTTAGAGTCTCTGCAGTTAGGTTTCGACCCTCTGCGATGTTTTTCTGAACAGTGTCTGCAATAAGGATCAAAAGGACAGAGTGGAGTTGTATGGCCTGATCGCTCGCAATGAAAGCAGATTTGGGCGGTATGGCGGGGTGGATTTTGTCTCGGTTGTGAAGCAGGTGCTTGGTTCTTTGCATAATTGTTGGAAGGTCTTCTTTGATAGCTTTGGGAGGGGGGCTGGAAATTTTGGCGCTGAGGAAAACCTTGAGGTTTTGGAGTGAACGGAACAGCTTTTTGGAAATGTATATTTGCTTGAGGGACAACCATTTTGATTGGGTTATTTAATCTGCCCTCCGACCTTTGTAGGAATTCTTGAATTTGGTCTGTGATGTCGAGGTTGGGATTATAGTACTTTTTGAAATCGCGGCGAAATATATCAGGCTTTTCAGGTAAGAAAGTACCAATATGTAAAAATGCAGTGGCAGTGATGAGCTTTTCGTCTGGTTGGAAAGCGACACCAAAATGGGAAAGTGTATCATAAAGCTCTGTGTATAATTGTTGCAAAGAGAGAGCCACAGAACTAAGGGAACGGTCTTCTGCCCACTTGAAGTTTCTTATGCGTAACATAGCGTCAAGAGAAGAAAGTGGTTTATCAGGAAATATTAGTGCTTTTATCTTGGCCATGAAAACTTCCAGGGTAGGGACATTGAAAATTTGTGGCTTTGCGATTAAAAATTGCCTCACCTCAGAATCAGGGTCATTGCTCACCTGATTCAACGCCTGGGCCAATTTGGTTGCTTCAGAGACACAGTGCTTTAGTTGAATGTTCTCTCGGACGTTTATCTCCCAAGTGGAAAGAGACGGACCTTTCCATTTGCCGTTGACCCTGCCTGTGAGGAGTAATTCAGGTCTCGTAACTTGTGTTATAGTGGCTATAGGTTGAGCCGTAGATTGGGCTTGAATTTGGGCTGGATTTTGAGCCGGAGTTTGAGCCGAATTTGGGGCTGTTCCACCATTATTTTGTGTGCCATCATTGGGTGGCGTTTGAACATCATCAGTGGTCATTATTTAAATATTTTGTTAATGTTATACAAAAAAATGACCCCGAAATTACGTTACTGTAACGTTAAAGTGATGCCTATTGTATTTTTATTTAAAAAAATATTCAAAAGGGGTATATAAAATTTTAACTTTTAAAAAAAAAAAAATTAATTTAGGCTTTTAGTAAAAAGAACGTGAGAAATGGTGCTAACCTGTTAAGCGCAGATGCTCTGTAGAATTTCTGCCTGGCAACCTGAGGAGTTTATTTTCCTTTGAGAGCTTCTCTCACAGCTTCTTGGGTTTACTTCAGAAGATTTGGGCGTCACTTTCACAGCGAGACTGCTGTGTTTAAATAATCTGATGCCTTTTCTTTACAGGGCGCGAACGGAAACAATCGTATCTTACAATATTTATTTCAACCCACAGGTCGGTTGCCTAAAAATACAAAAATATGTAATTAATATAAGAACATACAAAAAAATAAAAAAAAAGTTTACATAGTGAGTACAAAAAAACGGAACTTTACAAAATTCTAAAAAAATGCAAATAAGCAAAGTTAAATTTTAACTATATTATCCAATAGGTCTAATATCAAGGTCATAGTTAATAAAAATTAAAAATTTAAGATTAGGAATAATACTTTCGTTAAAAATGAGACTGGTATTGAAGTTTCATTAATAAATAGGAATTTGGATTATCAATGTTATTGAGCAAAAAAAAAGTTTTCGAATTATAAAACCAGTCGGTGCATTTGGGAGCAAAATTTTAATGTAACCATTAATAATAATAAATACAATAAAATGTAGTTTTACAGTCTTTACAGCTCTCTCTTTCTCTCGATGATAATAATAATAATAATAAATAGAAAAAAATGTAGTTTTACAATCTTTACAGCTCTCTCTTTTCTCGATAATAATAATAATAATAATAAATAGAAAAAAATGTAGTTTTACAATCTTTACAGCTCTCTCTTTTCTCGATAATAATAATAATAATAATAAATAGAAAAAAATGTAGTTTTACAGTCTTTACAGCTCTCTCTTTTCTCGATAATAATAATAATGAAATGTAGTTTTACAATCTTTACAGCTTTCTCTTTTCTCGATAATAATAATAATAATAATAAATAGAAAAAAATGTCTCTCTCTTTTCTCGATAATAATAATAATAATAATGAAATGTAGTTTTACAATCTTTACAGCTTTCTCTTTTCTCGATAATAATAATAATAATAATAAATAGAAAAAAAATGTCTCTCTCTTTTCTCGATAATAATAATAATAATAATGAAATGTAGTTTTACAATCTTTACAGCTTTCTCTTTTCTAGATAATAATAATAATAATAATAAATAGAAAAAAATGTCTCTCTTTTCTCGATAATAATAATAATAATAATAAATAGAAAAAAAAATGTCTCTCTCTTTTCTCGATAATAATAATAATAATTTAAAACTAGTTTTGGCAAACACCAACCGGATAGAGGAAGCTAGAACTATGTAGCCCGTGCGACAAGAGGGGTTTCTACTTGCAAATAAAACTTTGGTGAAAGCTTATTTCAAGTAGTCAGAAATTAAATTATTAAAAATTAAAAATTTTGGAAAATACCAACCGGATAGAGGGAGCTAGAACTATGTAGCCCGTGCGACCAGAGGGGTCTCTACTTGCAAATAAAACTTTGGTGAAAGTTTATTTCAAGTAGTAAGTAATTAAATTATTAAAAATTAAAAATTTTGGAAAATACCAACCGGATAGAGGGAGCTAGAACTATGTAGCCCGTGCGACCAGAGGGGTCTCTACTTGCAAATAAAACTTTGGTGAAAGTTTATTTCAAGTAGTAAGTAATTAAATTATTAAAAACTAGTTTTGGCAAACACCAACCGGATAGAGGGAGCTAGAACTATGTAGCCCGTGCGACCAGAGGGGTCTCTACTTGCAAATAAAACTTTGGTGAAAGTTTATTTCAA
>JABUQX010014501.1:10000-20000 GCA_015478945.1 Trachelipus rathkii
TGTACAAGGATGGATTCAGGCAATTAATGGTATTACTGAGTTATTAAAGGAATTGCAGAATTATAATTTCAAATATATATACACTCGCAGATTGTGTCAAGATCCGCTAGAAAATTGTTTTGGCGATATTAGAGGAGCAGGCGGTTGGAGCGATAATCCAACATGTGCTCAGTTTGAAGCTTTGTTTCAGAGAGCAGCAATTAATTCTCTTGTCAGATTTGCTGAATCCAAAAACTGTGAAGCGGACGAGACACACAATTTTCTTTCTTCAGCTATGTTTAAGCAGGATGATCATGCAATGGGGAACGCTAGTGTTTTAAGTTTAGATCATTCTTACAATGTTACTTTCCCTTTGACAAACCTAGATAATTTTGAGGAAGTTAATGGCATGAGGTATGTTTGTGGACTTCTCGCAAAAAAAATATTACAGTTTCATAAAGAAAAAGTGTGTTCAGTGTGTGACCTAACTTCTTTCAATGAAGAAATTAGAGAAAATATGTTTTTGCAAATTAAACAGTATAAGCATTTACCGGCTGATCAAGGTTTAACTTTTTGTTCAAATAATTTTTTTTCATTTTTTAAAGCTTGTGAAGAAATATTTTGTAAAGAATTTAATGTTGTATGCATGAAACAATTAAAGTAGCTCAGGAGAAGTTAAAAAGAGCTCAAATTAGACATAAACATTATCATGATAGAAAATTTTGCATTACGGAAATTTGTAAACATTAGGATATATTATAGCTTGAAGTTTTATAATGATATTAATTTTTCAAAAGTTTCTGATAAAACAAAGAAAACTTAAATTTTTTTGAATTAATAGAAATAAACTTTTATTATTATTAATTATATTATTAATTATTATTATTATTATTAATTATTATTATTAATTATTATTATTATGTATTATTAATTTATTATTATTATTATTATTATTATTTGTTATGATTGGTATCATTATTTTTATTATTATCATTCGTTATTTTTATTTATATTATTTTTTTTTATTATTTTTATTATTATTATTATTATTGTCATTATTATTATTATTATTATTAGTAGTAGTAGTAGTAGTATTATATTTAATACCATTTTGTATAGTATTGATATAATGTGAAATGTTTCTTCATCACTAATACTGTTAGCTTTAGTTTTAGTGTTATTACTGTTATTATTAGTTATTACTATCATTGTTATTAGCATTTGAATTAGTTATATTATTATTATTATATTATTATTGCTTTTATTATTATTATTGATATTAGTATTACTATCTTTTTTATCATTACTATTTATTATTATTATTATTATTATTATTATTATTATTATTATTATTTTATTATTTTTATTATTTTTTTAATTATTATTATTATTATTATTATTATTATTATTATTTATTTTTATTATTATTATTATTATTATTAATTTTATTATTATTATTATTATTTTTTATAATTATTATTATTATTATTATTATTATTATTATTATTATGATTATTATTATTATTATTATTATTATTATTATTATTATTATTATTAATTATTATTATTAATTATTATTATTATTAATTTATTATTATTAAATTATTATTATTATTGGTCTTCCTCAGCGAGCGGTCATGCAATTTGATTTTACCTCTACCCGTTTCACAGTGGGTCTCTCCGCCTCCTGCTCTCTGCAGTGGGATCCAGTCTTTGAATAAGTCGGAGGCACACCCGGTGCTGTTGAGGGATTCCTTTGTGTCTCACGCGGAGGTTCATAGCGACTCTATAGCGATTTACACCGATGGTTCAAAGACGGAGGAAGGTGTGGGAGCTTCAGCTGTGGTTCCGGACATCACTGTATCCCATACCCTTCCGCCCTATTTGTCTGTTTTTTCAGCTGAACTAATAGCAATGTCCATGGCGGTGAACAGGATCAGTACCTTCGCCCGTGCGTGGGGGTAATTATACCATCTTTTCGGATTCTCGGAGCGCTCTACAGTCGTTGCTTGACCGGTCAACCCGTAACCTGTTGGTCTGTGCCATTCAACAGTCCCTCTGCTTGTTACCAGCGCAGCACTACAACATTGAGTTCTGTTGGGTTCCCTCCCATGTGGGTGTTCCTGGCAAATAACGGGCCGATGGGGAGGCCAAACAGGCGGCTGCACACAGGGTGTCGATTGACTGTTACATTCCTCCTGCTGTGCGCCTGGGCCATTTCCCTGCTACGGATTTCTCCATCTCTTTGCGTCGGGGCTTCCTCTCTGGCTGGCAGTCATGTTGGGCGGAGGATGCTCGTGGCGCCAAACTTCGGAATGTCAAACCCGTCCTTGGCCGGTGGTCTTCATCTTGTAGGAAGAGTCGCCTCCTGGAGGTGGTCCTGGCTCGATTGCGTCTTGGTCATACAAATCTCACCCATGGATTTCTTATGTCGCGGGGGGTTCCCCAGACCTGCCCATATTGCTCTTCCAGTTGTCCTCTCACTGTCGTTCATCTCTTTGTGGTTTGCGTTGCCATCTCGACACTTCGAAGCAAGTTCTTTCCTGACGTGCTAACTATCCCTCTTCAGCATCGCCTTCAGCACATCTTATCCGAATCATCTCATTTTCGTAGTGATCGTATTTTTGACTTCCTCTTGGAACTGAACATCTTATATAAGATCTAACTATCTCAGCCTTGTTCCTCTTTCGTTTCGTTAGGGATTTCCCCTGTCGTTAGTTTGCTAACGCCGTCTAGCCGCATTCTTGTGTGCTGTGGAGATCCCTGTACTTCCACTCAAAAAAAAATTATTATTATTATTATTATTATTATTATTATTATTATTATTATATATATTTTTATTATATTATATATATATATATATATATATATAATATATATATATAATATATATATATATATTATAATATATAAATATTCATATATATATATATATATATATATATTTATATATATATATATTATAAATATTGCTTGAACGCAAACTTGTATATGTAGGACAAATAAATATGAGAGGAGGTGAATGGATGTATTTAATATAGGGTAAATTTGATTTACTAGCTGTAACTTAAACAAACATGAAAGGAAGCGTTGAAGATGAGTGGTGTGACGTGAAGGGGAGAGGATGAGCTGCAATTCTGATCAGTGACCTGTGTCATAGAGCTATGGGGGATTTTGTTTGTGTGGGTACTAGAATTCTAATGTTGAATTTTAAGTTTGAATAGGTCAAGGTATGTGTGGTTGTAACATATAGTCTATCTGTGGAGGATGTTGAGGAGAAGGTGACTTTTTGTAATAATCTGAATGATGTTTTCGACTGGGTGAGTGAGAGTTTTAGGTTGAATGTATTGGGCGACTTAAATTGTTGAATAGGTGATCGAAAAAGGAATGATAGAATAGGTGTATATAATAGAATGATAGAATAGGTGTATATAATAGTTCCTCAAAATTTATTATTAAAATAAAAAAAATATAAAAGATTTGTGTAAATAGAATAAATAGAAATAAACTTATTATTCCATTAAACATTTTTAATGTTCTTTATGATATGATTTTCTTAAAACTTTTTTATATATCTTTTATTAATATGTTGTTTATTTTTCTTTATTTCTTATTGTGATTTTTGTTGTTTAGTTGGCGTAACTTTGGAGTGTGTTGTTGATTAGTTTGGTTTTTGATAAAGTTTATATATATATATAAATATATATATATATATATATATATATAATATATATATATATATATATATATATATATATATATAATATATTATATATATATATATATATATATATATATTATATATATATAATATATATATATATATATATATATATATATATATATAACGGTATATATATATATACCTTTTTTCCCCCAAGACTGGAGGTAGATGCGTGCAAGTGCACCGGAATAGAAAAGGTAGTAGAAAGAAGTAATGACACAAGTTCGAAAAGAGAAGCCAGCCTTACCAACACCTTTATACTTATTAGTGAGAACTCGTCGCAGTCAGAAAATCTCTATTCTAAAAATCTATTCTCTCATTTATCCCCTTCTTCAGACCACACAACTATCTAACACGTTCATTCTCATTTTATCAACTCTTCTCACACACTAACACGCCCTAAGATTGTCCACCTGAACACATTGAACTTTAGTTCTATACCTCTTATTCCAGACCATAGTAACACTACTATAACATTAACACAGGTAACAATTTACCCTCATGTAAGACCCGTAGCGCATTCAAAACTTAGTCCCTTTTCTTCCACCAATGATTTATTGCACCAGCCACCTTCCCTGCCATTCACAACTTTCCTATACACTCTGCATCATCCGTTCCCTTATCTTTTAACATATATCCTAAATATTTAAACTCAGACACTTGTTTCAGCTGTTCATCATCCAACATACTCAATATATATATATATATTATATATATATATATATATATATATAATATATATAATATATATATATATATATATATATATATATTATATATATATATATATATATATATATATATATAATATATATATATATATATATATATATAGTATATATATATATTATATATATATAATAATTCAGCTACTTTTTTTCCTCAAGATTGGGGAGTAAGGTGCGTTCATGCATGGAAAAGAAAAGCAGTAGGAGAATATGACGAAAGTCGAAAAGAACAGTCCAGCCTTACGCCCCATCTTGTGCAATAAAATTTTAAGTTTAAAAAAAAAAACCCCCTCGGTTTCCTTTCCAATCATAGAAAAATCCACATTAGAGCTTCACGGGACCGGGACCGCGGCGGATCCTCACTATGGTAAATCGTCAGTGTAGGGTTCATTCTCTGGCCCCAGGTGGGCCACAACCATACCCAATCACAAAACCCCATTCTATCCTTCTTGCACCTTTCTTCTCGCTCTGCCAAACTCCACATTTCTCTCCTGCAACATTCCTTTACTGACTAAATCCACTTTTTCCTCGGTCTCTCCCAGCGGTCGATTCCCACACACTCACCACTATACATCATCCGCTTAACAACCGACTATCATTCATCCTTTCCAAATGACCAAACAATCTCAACATACTTTCATCATTTATTCTCTCGTTTACGCCCTTCTTCACAACACTAGCACGCCCCTAAGATTGTCCATCTGAAACACATTGAGACTTTAGGACTACCTCTTATTCCAAGCCATAGTCTCACTACTATAAATTAAACACGGGTAAACAACATACCCTCATGCAAGACCCAAGCGCACTCCAGACTTAGTCCTTTTACATTTAACCAACGATTTAATATATATAATATTATATATATATATATAGTATATATATATATTAATATATATATATATATATATATAATATATATATTATATATTATATATATATTATTATATATATATATATATATATATATATATTATAATTTAAAGCCCCAATGTTGAAAAACAATATTTTTCAATATTTTTTAATTTAAAATCAAGACTGTTTATTGATGTTTAAAAGACAAAGCAAACCACACATGCCCCTACATGAAAACCATTCAGTGAGAAAAGACGACCGCTTAACTTACAGCGAGGGAGATTAATAAAAATTAAAAAGCTGGTTAAAAGAGTTTCACATGTAAGTGTTGATGCAAAAGAGGTAAAATTTCTAACGAGGGGTTTCCGAGAATAGTTGCAAAGGATGTATCACTTTTTATTGTTGTTTATTTTAAAAGTAGTTAAAATTGTGACTACCTAACATAGAGAGGGATCGAAATTAAAATAAAGATTGGTCTCCATCCTGGAAGCACTCCCTATTAACGCACAGAGGTTATTTTCTCATAAATCTTAGGAGGGAGACTGGAAAAGCTAAGAGGAATCATCTAGGATAGAGCTATTAGAACAGGAAGCAAAAATTATTGGCTTTATCAATAAAAACGTTAGATATGCAAAACGTACAGGAATAAGTAGAGCAAGATTTCGAATAGTATTTATTTTAGTAAGAGAATAAAGATTTCTAGTAGTAAGATTGAACAAAGGGTAGCAAGCTTTCTTTGAGTGTTAATGAACTTGTCGATTAATTTCCTATGAAGTTTTGCTGAACAATAAAATCATTCGGTAAATAGAAGGGAAGCATTTACAGGTCCGCTACTGCCCTTTTGCTGAATTAATAGAAGAACAAACGAGACAATATCATTGCATCTTTTGCGTAACAACAGAAATTATATGGTAAATTTCTGGTATTTGCATGCAACTCTATCATTACACACACTAGTTCGGGCTGAAAAGTAACGCTTATTCTGCTGTAAAATCTATTACACTGCAGAGAAGGTAATGAAACAAAGACTGAGAAAATGTCAAAGGTTTATTCAATGAGCATGTACATTTTTTTTTTTTTACATAATCTCGAACGTCAATACATTTCTGCAAACGTTTAACCCACTTCTCAAAACTGGTTGAAAAAAAGTCTTGAACCGTTTACCGAAACCAGTCTAACACCGCTCTCTTTACCTTATCATCTGGACCAAACCTCACTCCTTGGAGACTCTCCTTCAACTTTGAAAATTAGTTAAAATTACTGGGGACCAGATCAGGACTGTAGGGTGGATGATTTTTGACCTAGAAGTTTAAGCATTTGGGCACTGCAATGTGGTCGAGCATTGTCATGATGCAGGAGGAAAACGGTACGGTGTGATCTTATTCGACGCATACGGCTCTTGAATTTCTGGAGAGAGTCAGAAATCACTTTTTTAAGCCTCTATTCTGATTGTTTCTGTCCCTTTCATGCATGGGTATACGTTTCAATTAACTAATTCCATACTTTTTTTTCCATTCTTCGCCGTAATCTCTTTCCCCCCCACTTTCCTCCCCTTCTGTTTAAAACATCCTTTCGAGATAATTGCCACGGTATTTAGTACCAGCCATTCACCTCCTCTACTCTCACCATCAACTTCTCAATCCCCTCCTCCTTTCTCCGTTACTGTTAACTTCTCTGTCTTTCTGTATGTTCAATCTAGCTTCATCCTGCTTCCTCCAACTCCTCCGCACCACACTCCACCACATTCTCGAATCGCCTCTCTCTCTCGCATCCAACATGCGCAGATCGTCCGCATATGGCCATTATGTCCCCTTCAATTCTCCAGTTCTTTCTTTTGCACTTTCCTTATTCACACGTCTAAATATAATATAAACAGCAGTGGCGATAAAACTCCCTTGATTCACTCCTGTTTTCACCTCAAACCATCTATCGTTCTCGCACTTAGTTCTAACATTAC
Source organism: Trachelipus rathkii (assembly GCA_015478945.1). Lineage (NCBI taxonomy): Eukaryota > Metazoa > Arthropoda > Malacostraca > Isopoda > Trachelipodidae > Trachelipus > Trachelipus rathkii. The sequence goes on from JABUQX010014501.1 coordinate 17,244, forward strand.
AGCTGCATTTCTCATACATACTTTCTATCGCCTTCTTTAATCTACCCTTCACTCCATAATTCCTCTCCATAGCCTCCAGCTTTTTCCTTGGCAGCCGAATCGAATGCCTTTGTAAGACTCAATGATAGGCTACAAAGAATCTCTGCATATTCCAGCATCTTTCTCCGAGACGCATTCTCAGTGTGAATAAGAGGTCAGTCGTTCCTCTTTCCCTTCTATACCCGTACTGTTCTTCTCCGAGTCTCGGCTCTACCTTCTCTCTCAACCTCCTCTCCAATATTCTTTCGTATATTTTCGTCAGATGGTCCATCATTGAGATACCCCTATAATTATTACAGCTTCCAGCATCTCCTTTATCTTTATATATCGGATATTATTATTGCTTTGCCCACCTTTCCGGCACCTTTCCCTCTCTCCAACACTTTGTTCTTTCAACTGATGTTTCTCCATTTCGCTCCTCTCCTCCCTCCTCCACCAACTCCACAGCCACTCCATCCTCTCCTGGAGCTTTACCCTTCTTCATCCTTTTTATAGCCTCTTCATATTCCTCCACCGTTATCTCTCCGCCTTCATCCTCCCCTTCCTCCTCCCTCGTCTGATCTGCAGCTTCTTCTCCTCCTCCTGTTCCTGTATTCTAAACATGTTAGCCAGATCTTCATAGTATTCGGTCCATCTAATCATTTCTTTCTTGGCGGTCTCACAGAATCTCTCCGTTTCTATCTTTTATGTCTAGTTACGCTTTTTTGGTTCTTTACGCCTTCGGCCATCTTGAACAGCTTTTTTTTCTTCCCTTCGGCTCCACATCTCTTCGTATTTCTTCCCTGCATTCTCTCTGTCTCATCTTTTTTTGCTCTCCTCTTTATTCTCTCTGCTCATTCCTTGCCTGTACATATTCCTCCCTTGCCTGCACTGTTCTTCTTTTCAGCACAGCCACTTCCTCATTTTCTCTGTTTTTTTTCTTAATTGCTTTTTTCACTTCTTCGTTCCACGCATGGTGTAGTGTCTCTTTCCTAGTAACCCTCCTAATTCAATCTTTTAACCATAGAGTTTTTCTCTTTGCCACTATCCTGATGACATCCTGGCAATCTTCGTTTTCTTCCCTCCATTCTTCTTAGGGTTACTGCATTTTTCCCGTATCATTCAAGATTTCGTCTCGTTCTTGTTTTTCGCCAACTTCTCCACTCGATTACGCCTCATTCTGCTCATATTTATATATATATTAATTATATATAGTATATATATTATATATACTATATATATATATTATATATATATATATATATATATATATATATATATATATTATATATATTATATAATATAACTATATATATATATTATATATATATATATACGTATATATTATATATATATCTATATATTATATAATATATATATATATATATAATATATATATATATATATAACGGTATATACTATATATATATATATTATATATATATTAATATATATAATATATATATATTTATATATATATAACGGTATATAATATAATATATATATATATATTATATATATATATATATATTATATATTATATATATTATATATATTATATATTTATTATATATATATATATATAATATATATAATATATATATATAATATTATATAATACTATAATTATAAATATATAATATATATATATATATATATATATATATATATATATATATTATTATATACTGTATATATATATATATATATATATATATATATATATATATATATATATAACGTATATATATATATATATATATATAAAAAATACATATATATATATATATATATTATATTATATAATATATATATAAATATTTTCATATAACCTTATTTACAAATAAATTTGATAAAAAGAAATAAATCATATTGGAACATGATAAATTTTAATTTCGGCAAAAAACTACCATCATAATTGCATAGGAAATATAAATGTCACAGGCCTGGCATCTTCTACAGATTTTTCTGTAGATTTCATTTTAAACTGGCAACGTTGTTTACAACTTTTACGTTATTCTTCTTCTCGGAGAAGGAAAGGGTTTTTTTAAAGGTGCACCAACTTATAGATAAGGTAAATTTTGATATAACATAGTAGAGGGAATATAATTAAAAAATATCGATGATCCGATACTAAGGAGAAAAAATATCAACATATCGACCTAAAAAATATCATGGAAAATTTTTCGATGGTATCGTAAACTATCGATACTCTTTTGGTATTAGTTGTGTTACCTCTCACAACTACAGGATATGGGGAAATAGTGAAAAGTGCTGTCTCACAGGGTTCAGTGCTAGGGCCACTATTGTTCCTCATATATATATAAATGATTTAGACCAGGGATTTAAAATTTAAAGGTAAGGTTTCTAAGTTTGCAGATAATACCAAAGTGGCTACCTCAGTAAGGAATAGTGATGGATGTATAAAGGTTCAAAATGATTTTGATATACTTCATAGGTGGGCAAATAAGTGGCAATTGAATTTTAATAGTAAAAAGTGTAAGGTTCTTCACTTAGGTTGTTACTCAATGAAAGTTTGGTAATATTATGGCAGAAGGTCTTCAACGCCTCAATTTCAATAAAAATCATATCATAGATTCTAAAAAAATAGTAATGAGGAAAAAAAAAAAAAATGACTTTTTAGGAAAAGCTACAGCCTTTCAAAGTTTAAAATATTCCAGGTAATTATTTACAGAAAGGGCCTCTAAGCAGATTTTTGTAAAAATCACTGCATAGACC
>JABUQX010014501.1:25000-50000 GCA_015478945.1 Trachelipus rathkii
TTGGTCTTCCGATCTACAATCTGTAAAAGCTTGAAAGCAGGAGAGGAAAGCAGGATGCGGTGCGATCAGATTAAGTCAGACAACATAAACTAAAGGGGTAAGCGCTCACAATCCGTGCAATATGAAAAAAGATAAAAGCAGGATTAGCAGGTAAATAGAAAGTTTGGTAAGCAAATTATAAATAATGCAATAAAAGTGGTTGATTACCTTTTAAGTATTTAATTTTAAGATATAATATGCAAAATTCAATCTCATTAAACCATTTATATATCTTTTTCAGGACACCTCTTTGTAAATAGTGTTGTGAAATATTAATTTAAAGTGTATAAATAAGTGTAAGGGTGGATTTTTGAGCAAGTGGTGCAAGTGAAGTTAAGCTAGGATGTGCTAAAAAAACTCATGCTTAAGTAGGTATAAAGGTAAGTGATTCTCTAAGGTTTTAATGTTAGATAAAGTAGAGTAAGTAGTTTAATTAAGTAGAGTAGTAAGTAAAGTAATAAAAAGTCAATCAGTCTAGTTTATTTAAATCAAATTTTATTAATAGTATTCATAAATTTAATAAGTCTAACAAAATAAATAATTAATTAAATGTTCTCTTTTATTTTAGGTTGAATATATTTAAATCATTATAGAAAGAGAAGCTTCCGCTAACCCAAATATAATTATATTACATTTATATATTCATATATATATTATCAAACCTCCCTATCAATTGAGGATTAATTAAAGTGAGTTTTTAAATATGAATTATATATCATGCATCTGTTCCATGAATTGGGGTTATACATACAAATATAAATATAAATGCCGGCATTTGCAAATAAAAAAAATGACCCTAAATCTAAAATATTAATTTACACATAAATCTTTTAATCTTTTAATAAAGTTTTTATTTTATCAAAGTTTTTACTTAAAGTTTTTAAGTTAATATCTTTCACTTAGTCAGTAACTTTTGACAATGTTTTAACTTTGTAAACTTTACTGTTGTCTTATATCAGTACCATTGTTTTTAAATGTCAATGTTCACACAAATCACAGTACATAAACAATTATAATTATGTAAGTACGTTTCCACTTTAAGGGATAATGTATTATATCAATTATCACCAGTAATAATCTTAGTTTTTACTTAAGGCACTATATAACATCACCATCCTTTGCAAAAGGATAAACAGTTTTTGTTATAACAGTTTCCTTTTAGTATAAAAAAAAAACGTCACTCAAGTAGGTAAACAAGTTGTGGTTAAGTACACCAATAGTAGAAGTAGTCTATGTCTAAATAAGGTGTGTAAGCATGAACAATAGGACAAGGGGTCTCGAGCCCTCAAATATGAATCAGTGAGAGTAGGGGTATTGGGCCCCTAACATGAATCAGTGTTTCCTAGTACCAGGGGTTTGTGGTCCCCCAACATGAACGTGAAAAAAAAAGGTTTTACTCCCTCAACCATGAATGATGATTTACCAGGGGTTCGTGGTCCCCTAAGCATGAACCTATAAAAAAAATGATATAAACTAATGTAAAAGCCTTGTTTTAAGTTGAATTAATGTAAATGTAAATGTATATCATTTATATCTATAACTAGAAATATTGTCTAAAAAACTGTAGTGTCTTTACCTCAAGACTCTGGCTTGTAATTATTGTAAATGAGTGTTCTCAACAGCGAATGGTCTTGAGGTTCATAAACAGAGGTGAAAGTTAACCCTAAAATAAAGAAATATACTTACAAATAAATGAACTTTCAAAAGATAGTAGGTTATAAATTTTCATGTGATCATAAGAACATGTCTCATTCTTACAACAAACTATTCTTACCAAATACTGCTTTATTTATAAGAAACAGGAGAATGCAAGGATTTCAGATTATCCTAGAACTTCACAAGTAAAGTTGCTGCAAAGAAAGAAACAAAATACTTGAATATAGCCGCACAATGTAATTCTCTACATTTTCCTCCCCACCCGTCAGAACCTGACGGAGGAGAGTGGGCTTGGCCGGAAAAAGGAAAAATTTGTGTTATTGTGTGGTCTATTTCATTCTTTCTAAAATGGCTCATAAGTGCTTTTTGTAGACGTCGAGAGTTGTATTTAATCATCCAACCTCAATATTATATCAGACGACCTTACAAGTCTGAAGTATGGCCACATTTCCTGGTACTTGGACCTGTAAGGGAGGTATTTTAGTGGTAAGGGTGGTTAATTAATAGTGTGGTTATCCAGTTGTTGAATCTTAAATAGAGTTGTTTAGTTTCCATTTTCATTTCAGTAGTGAAGTTCATTCGTATGAATAACACAAAAGTAAATATATTCTTTATTTAATAACAATTTTTAAAACATAAAAAATTTTACAAAGTAAAAAAACGGCTGCAACAAGTCATGACAATACACATATATATAACCCCCACAATATATATACATATCATATAAATCCATGACAATACATATATACTACCACAATATACATACATATCATCTAAATCCATGACAATACACATATACTACCACAATATATATATATATATATGCTTGACGTTCTCTTCAAAGTAGTCGGTCCTTTTCGGTCTTCCAATCCTCTGAACAACCTCTTGGGAGTCCGTTGGTTTCTTCTTTGGGAGTTCATCACCACAATCCCATCAGCACCTCCATGAGATACATAAAGAAACAGCTGTGGAAACCTCCGCCGAATCTTTCTGTAGGAAAATATTAAATGTGGCAATTATGTTATATATTTCATTTATATCAAAGAAAAAAAACTTTTACAAGAACAAACATAAAATACTTACGTAACACTTACAGAATTTAAGAGGTGTCCTTATCCTCTTCTGAAGGTTCCTGTTCATCCGCAATTCTTTCTTCTAGGTGTTCTTCTCGGGTAGTACTTCTTTTCTTCCTTTCTAGGATATGTGGTTGTACCCAGGGTTGTAATAAGTGTGGTTCAACGGTTGATTTACGACGTGTACGAGAGGCTATGGACTCTGTGCATGCAGTTTCCTGCTCACCTGGTCTCTCCTCCTCATACACTTTTGTAATTATTGCCGGTGCCCAACGCACCGTTTTCCTTTTACTAAAAGTTGTTTGAGTTGAGGGTGGTGTTCTTGTAGGAGATTTGTCCAAATCCAAGAATTCCTTTATTACTGATGCTGAATGTCCCGCCAATGGGAATTCTGCTTGAGTAGGTGTATCTGATGATAGTGTTGAAAGTTCCAATTTTGGGATATCCATGGTTACAGTAGGAGTTGATGCTCTTTCTAACGACTCCAAAGGAGCAATATTTTCCCATGGATTCTGTTCTTGGGGAGAACCCATGAAACTAGAACGAGATAGTAAGTCATCCATGGACAATCTTCTAGCTTGTCTTTGAGGAACCTGTAACATTTCTTGATCTTGAGTTATATTTATTGGAGTATAGGAAATATATGAAGGAGTCTCAACCAGTTCGGAAGATGAAATATCCAAAACAGGCGAGTTTTCTATTAAAAGGGGTATAACTGAGATCTGTTCAGGTGTTATAAATAAGTTTCTTAAATGAAATGATGAAACATCACTCAATTGTTCACTTTCTATCAAAGTATCCTCACTGTACGGAACATTTGAATTTACTATGCTTTGGTCCAATTGTGGATTTAATGAATTAGCCAGAAGAATACTTTGATTTATATGAAATATTATATTAGAAAAGTCAGGATCGGGAGCGTCAGGAAATCCTAAAAACTCCTCATCGTCAGAATCAGATTCAAAATCTGGAATCTCTAATTCTGTTTGTTCTTCAAGAGTTGTTTCAGTTGATTCGCCGTTAATCTCCTCTACTGGTTCTTCAGTAGGAAGTAAAGGTCGAGTAAGAAGTTCAATGAAGATTGGGGTTCTTTCTAGATAATTTGGAGGTGAGTTCCACCTTTTTAGTTGTCGGTGATGTACTCTGTATTGTCGTTTCGTATCCGGTGCCTCGACTACATAGGTTACATCATTTACGTTTATTTTGATGATGGTTAATGGTCCTTGGTACCTTTCCTTGAATTTATTTGAAGTGAGGTCACCAGGTAACTGAATCTTTATAGCCACTAATTGGCCAAGAGGGTATGGTTGGTACTTAGAGTGTCCTTCATCCCAATACTGAGTAAACCTTGTCCAAGGTAGTTTGGGATGAACCCCATGGGCTTCTTGAAAAAGTATCTCCGCAGGGGTTTTACCTGTTTCTGAATGTTTTAAATGGTTATATTTTAGAATAACTTGTGGGAGAATAGTATCCCAATGACTAGGATCTTTTAGAGACACTCGCAAATACTGTATTAGAGTGCGGTTCACCCTTTCAACAATACCATTAGATGAAGGGTTGTACGGAGTCGTATAAACATGATAGATGTTTAGTGACCGAAGAAAATCTTCAAAAATCGGTCCTCTAAATTCCCTAGCATTATCAGACATAAGTCTTGATGGAATCATTGGAAGATATGGGATGATACTTTCTAAAGCGGCAGTTACTATTGCAGTGTGTTTAGTTTTGATTGGCACAGCAGCCACCCATTTACTGTAATGGTCAATGAAGACCAATACATAGTTATTACCTCTTGTGGATTTAGGTAACTGCAAAAGATCAACTGCGGTTAATTCGAAAGGGTGATGAGTGTTGATCTTTATCCTGGGTGGTGCCCAAAATATATTAGAAATTTTAGCGAGTTGGCATGTATGGCATGATTTTGTAACATCTTGGCAAATAATTCGTAGTTTAGGATGCCATATAATGTTTTCTAGGAGAGCATATAGTTTACGCTGCCCTATATGCACAAATTCGAAGTGATTAATTACAGCCACTTGCACTGCAAAGCGGAATGAAACTAAATAATGATAATGGTTATTACGGTTACAGTGAATAATATGGTCATCCTGTACAAATAAGAAATTACGAGAACGACTAAACAATTTTAGAGGGCCTTTCAGAGGTTGGCCGTTCTTTAGGGCTTTCATGAGTCTTTTTAACAGAGGGTCCATTTGTTGACATTCTGTGATATGTGCCATGATTACTTCCACAGAATCCTGTGAATTTATTACCAGAGAAAAATTATTCAATGTGATAGTGGTTTTATTAATTTCAACCAAATACTCATCCTCCCCACCAGATTTCACCAGTTCATTAATTAGCCGAAGATTGGCTTCCAAGGTATCGTTCTCCAACTCAATTTCTGGTTCTAGAATATGGTGTATAATCGGGAGAGGTTCAGGATTAATTGACTGTAGCTGTGGATATGCAATTATAGCAGTTGCAACTGAAGCTGGCACTTCTTCCAAACTCATTGGAGTGAGAAGATTGAAGTGTATTCCTCCTCTGCAAAACAAATAACAAATCTTTCCATTATTTTTAGTAGATGACAGACCAAATTGCAGAGGGTGCTCTTTGGCACTATACACCAGTACGGTAACCTTGAAGAGAGTTGCAAAAGCCTGAATACTATGTGTAAAGGGCAATTGGCCAGGATATTTGGATAGTTTTAATTGTTGAAGTGTTTGTTTTTCATTCTTTCCTGTTGGCAAATGATAATTTTGTCGGTGGTCAATCAATTCTTGCACTATTTTGACTCGCAGCGCTATATGATGACTTATGTGATTATATAAATATTGTGAAAAACATTGGAAAAGAGAATCCCCTCCTCCAGGTATAGGAAACTCTATAAATCCATCTGGGATTTCTGGTATGTAACTTTTGTCGATTGTTTCTGATTTTATTTCGTGAGGAGTTCGAGACAATATGTCTGCCACAATGTTTTGTTTGCCTGGTAAGTAGTGCAGTTCATAATCGAGATCGTTGAGTTCCTCCAGAGTTCGGGCGACTCTGTGGTTGACCAAAGGCATGTTTTGTAGAAATAAGATAGGCTTATGATCTGTATAGATAATGACTTTAATTTTGTAGAGGAACGGTTTTAGTGACCTGACGGCCCAACGTATGGCAGCAACCTCTCTTTCAGTAGTGCTGTACCCCCTTTGAGCCTTAGAAAATACTGTTGAAATAAATGCAATGGGTTTTTCCTCTTCATTCTGGACCTGACTGAGACAGGCTCCTGCACCTATTCCTGAGGCATCGGTGTAAAGTAAGAGTGGTTTAGGAGCGATCTGGGTAGGTTAGTAAGGGTGGTTTAGTTAAAAGTTCTTTAAGTTTGTTGAAGGCATGTTGGCATTGGTCAGTCCATGGGATATTACTTTTACATTTCAATAGGTCAAACAGGGGCTTTGCAATCACTGAACAGTTCGGAATATGCCTACGGTAAAAGTTAACTAGTCCCATAAACTGTCGAACTTGTCGGACTGTTGTTGGTTCTTTGAATCCCCTAATTCCCTGGAGATTCTTTTCTAAAGGAATCATTCCTTCGCTTGAAATTACGTGTCCCATTAACTTTTCTTCGTAGTAAGTAAGTTTTTGAGGGTTTTAGTTTGAAGCCATTGACATGGAACGCTATAAGAACCTCTTCTAGTGTTGATAAATGTTCTTCAAAGGTGTCAGTAATGATGAGCACATCGTCCAGATAGACCATGACTTTTCTCCATGAGATATGACTTAAAATCAAGTGCATGGCTCTCTGGAACGTTGTGGTAGTGCAGCAAAACAATGGCACTCTGAGGAATTCCCAATGGGATAATGGAGTGGAGAATGCAGTTTTCTCAATACTGTCTTCCGCCATTTCAACCTGATAGTATCCTTTTATAAGGTCTATAGTTGAGAAGTATTTCTTACCTTGGAGGCTAAATAAGGTGTCTATCAGATTAGGAATGGGAAAGGAGTCTCCTTTTGTGACTGAATTTAGTTTGCGGTAGTCTATGCATAATCGCATAGTTCCATCGGGTTTTCTGATGGGTACTACCGGTGCTGAGTATGGAGAAAATGATTGTCTGATGATACCTTCGGCTTCGAGTTTTCTGCAAACTTCCTCCACCTCGTATAAGATAGGACCTTGAAGTCTTCTGACAGGTTCACATATAGGATTGTCTATAAAAGTTTCGATTGAGTGTTTGAGGATAGAGGTGCACCCTACATCTGCATCTCCGAGACTTAAGGCAGTTGGATATTTGAGTAAGAGTTGTATTAATTGATCCTTTTGTTCTTCAGTTAGGTCTGTTGAATCAAGCTCAAAAGCCTTTCTGAGATTGTCAGATGTCCATTCCTGGTACGTGTTTTGAGGTTTTTGTGTTATTTCGACCATGTTTACAGGAACTGGTTTAGTAGGATGAATAGGATGAATAGAAAGAACAGAAAATGATCCTATTGGGTAACCAGATTTTATTTTGATTGTGTGATTAGAGGAGTTATAGCAAGGCAGAAACACCGGAGTTTCAAGTGAGTACGGTATGACCGCGTGGTCCATCACAAAGTGATTCTTTTCGTTAGGAGTGAACAATAACAGTGTAGACTCAGAAAGATTTCCAAATAACTCTTTCTGATTTATAGATACCGTAACTCCTCCATTTGGTGGTATGGTTACCTCTTTATTCAATTTAGCAGCATGTTCCTGTCCCTCTGTCGTTCTAATATCATTTGCTATAATCGTTAGGACATTATTATGTCTAGTTATTAATTCTTTGTTGGCCAAGTCTGGCAGAATATTTTCCATTCGTAAAAGATCATATCCAATGACAATTCCATAGGAAACCACCTCATCTGGAACTATTACAAAGTCCCTAGATTGTGTTTTATAATTGTTAGAAAGTTGCAATGATAGCGTAACAGCCCCCAAAACTCCAAAAATGACATCACCGATGCCACAGATACTGACATATTCAGTAGGCTGCATAGGATATTTTGAAGGATCTAGTAATTTATAAGTTCTGTTTGTTATAATACTAACTGAAGCTCCGGTATCTACGAGAGCCTCTAGTAGTTGAGTTTGAGAGGAGTCATCTATTATGACTCCTATAACAAGAGTATCTGGCGAGGTTGTTGACAAATTTCTAAATTGTATAGTGCGTCCGTTCCGCACGGGAGTAGTTGTAGTTGTAGTTGTAGTAGGTTCCTGTTGGAATAAAGTAGATAATGAAGAAAGGTCAGGACTGACAGTATCCTTAAGAGGAGTTGAATCATGGTTGCTTAAAGTGGTATTTTTCGCCACTTGCGAATCAATCTTAGTGATTGTGTTTTCTGATGAGAATTTAAAAGGGTCTAATAGGTTATCCAAGTCCTGGGGAACGTTAACTTGTAACAATTCCGAAAGAACTTCAGAGTCGGAATCTTCCGTTTCGTCATATATCGAGGGCTTAGGTGGAGGCAACTGCGACCCTACAGTTGACTTCACACGCACTTTTTGTCTTTGGGGCTTAGGAGTCTCTTTGACAGGTAAATTTTTCTCTGTGGGCGGGTCACTTCCCACAGAGTGAGCTAGTTTTTTGAACTTTTTGTTGATCTTTGAGGACAATTCATGCCCAAGTGACTTCCTTGACAATAAGGACATCGCGGTGTTGAGTCACATTTCATCTGTTTTTCTGTTCGTTGAGGACAATTTTGTACAATGTGCCCGTGTTCTTTACATCGAATACATTGATTTTTCTCTGCATAACACTCTTCGATGACATGTCCCCTTTTACCACAAAATTGGCAATAAGGCCTCGATGGACAATCTTTTACATGGTGTCCTTGCTGTTTACAGTATTTACAAGAAACGTTATTTCCGGCCCACCATGGTTGTTGTGTCGGAGTTTGCTGAGTTTGTTGTTGTTGTTGATTATTCCATTGAGGTTGATTTTGTTGTTGTTGTTGATTATTCCATTGAGGTTGATTTTGTTGTTGTTGTGACTGGCGTCCTGTCTTAGGAGAATTTTGACCCTTTCTAGAAGGATAAAATGTTCGATTATTACGGGGAAAGTTTGAAGGGACACCAGATCTAGAGCCATTATTAAATGTGGGAGGATTTGGCGGTTTAGCTACCACGTTTGCGAAAGTTGGTATTTCATAAGATTGTTGTGGCATATTATAATGCTCAATTTGTGTAGAAGGAAAGTATTGCACTGGCTGTTGAGGATATGAGTAGGTCGGATATCCCTGAGGCACTATATTTGCTTGATGATTATAATATTCTTGAGTTTGTATTGGATAATTTTGTTGTAGGGTGGTATAGGGTTGTGCATTGGAGATATCAATCACCTCAGGTGAATAAGTATCAGGAGTAGTTTCTTGAGCTGGTATTTGTTGTGTTGCTGATGATGACATATGTCCGTTGTTCATATAGCTAGTATAGTGTTGTGTTATTATCTTTACTAATGCATCCCAGCTCAAAGGAGCTCCCGCCAAAGCGATTTCACATATTGTAATAGATGCCTGTACATTTTCTTGTACTTTTAATGGCGTACTATTGATTAATTTTTCGCGCACCATTTTCAGGTTTTTCACATCCGACCCCGGAAATCCCATTTCAGCCAAACCCTGTAACCGTAAAGCATACAAGGGTAAGGTTTCATGTGATAATATTTTAGCATTATTGAAGTTGTTTAGATGTGTTTTTACTTTCTTTCGCAAATACTCAGAAACTATTCAATTCCAATTGTGCCTGATAACAGTAATATCCTGCAAAATTGTTTTTCAATTAGTCACACATATACCTTTTTTCATTTGGCCTTGCCAAATATGACCCCAGATGTGTCCTCCAACCATCTGCTGTTGATCTTGGGTATGTAATGCTGGCATATTCTTCAAAGCGTTGTAGAAACTGGGGAAAAGGTTCCCCGCTATCCAAAGAATATTTACCAATTGGAATCATTTTTGTCGATTGATGTGGAATGAATTTCTCCAGCAACAATACCACCTTGGAAAGTGCCATAATCATCTGTTGATTTTGTAGATAGATGGCTTTTAGCCAATCTACATCTGAAATTTCCTGTGGAACGGCGTTTGCGAGATTTTGATTCGGTGGAAAACCCATAGGAGGTTGAGGTTGTTGTCCTTGTTGAAAGGCAGGTGTTGGTGGAAAATTCCATTGAGAAGTTGGTGTCGGTGCCGGTAATTGTGCAACTCGTTCCATAAGCAAAGCCTGTTGAGCTATTTGTTGGTTTATTTGTTCTTGGGTTATTCCTCCCAAGTTAGGGTTAATAGTTGAAGAAGATGGTGGAAGATATGTGTTGATCCGGTCAGACTCAGGAGGTATCTGTATTCCTTCACCTGTATTTTGTCCATCATCAAAGTCCAACCCTTCAGCGTCATTCTCCTTCACACCATCAATTTTGCCCTGCTCATGTAGAGCGTCCACTATATTCATAGCCATTATTTCACGTAAGTAGTGTAAAGAATGTGTAAAAGAAAAGAGCGAACTAGTACAATATGTACTACACTTGAGCACTTGGAATTGTGAGCTGTCAAAAATTGGAAAAGATAGAAAAATCAAGAAACCAGATCAAAAGAAAGGAAAAGGTAGAGAGGCAGTCTTAGCAACTACGCTCTGCTACCAATTTTGTGTTTGTGGATGTTGAGTTAGAAGAGTGTGACATAATAAGATAATTACTACAGCGGAATTACTTTCGATAAGATTAGATCAAACACAAATAAATGCAGTCACCAAGACTCACCTCTTCTTATAACCAGTTCCCAACTAACAATCTTGGTCTTCCGATCTACAATCTGTAAAAGCTTGAAAGCAGGAGAGGAAAGCAGGATGCGGTGCGATCAGATTAAGTCAGACAACATAAACAAGAGAAGTAAGCGCTCACAATCCGTGCAATATGAAAAAGGATAAAAGCAGGATTAGCAGGTAAATAATAGAAAGTTTGGTAAGCAAATTATAAATAATGCAATAAAAGTGGTTGATTACCTTTTATTAAGTATTTAATTTTAAAATAATTTATGCAAAATTTGATTATATTAAACCTTTTCTTTATCTTTTTCAGAACACCTCTTTGTAAATAGTGTTGTGAAATATTAATTTAAAGTGTATAAATAAGTGTAAGGGTGGATTTTTGAGCAAGTGGTGCAAGTGAAGTTAAGCTAGGATGTGCTAAAAAAACTCATGCTTAAGTAGGTATAAAGGTAAGTGATTTCTAAGGTTTTAATGTTAGATAAAGTAGAGTAAGTAGTTTAATTAAGTAGAGTAGTAAGTAGAGTAATAAAACGTCTATATGTCTAGTTTATTTAAATCAAATTTTATTAATAGTATTCATAAATTTAATAAATTTAATAAAATAAATAATCAATTAAATGTTCTCTTTTATCTTGGGTTAAATGTATTTAAATCATTATAGAAAGAGAAGCTTCAGCTAACCCAAATACAATTATATTACATTTATATATTCATATAATTATCATCAAACCTCCCTATCAATTGAAGGATTTAATAAAGTGAGATTTTTAAAAAATGAGCTGGTGTTGCATTTTTCGAGCATTCAGTATAACATACAAATTATAAATATAAATGCCGGCAATTTGCAATAAAAAAAATGACGCTAAATCTAAAAATGTTAATTTATAGAATAAATCTTTTAATCTTTTTTATAAAGTTTATTTTATTCAAAAGTTTTTACTCAAAGTTTTTAAGTTAATATCTTTCACTTAGTCAGTAACTTTTGACAATGTTTTAACTTTGTAAACTTTACTGTTGTCTTATATCAGTACCATTGTTTTTAAATGTCAATGTTCACACAAATCACAGTACATAAACAATTATAATTATGTAAGTACGTTTCCACTTTAAGGGATAATGTATTATATCAATTATCACCAGTAATAATCTTAGTTTTTACTTAAGGCACTATATAACATCACCATCCTTTGCAAAAGGATAAACAGTTTGTTTTGTTATAACAGTTTCCTTTTAGTATAAAAAAAAAACGTCACTCAAGTAGGTAAACAAGTTGTGGTTAAGTACACCAATAGTAGAAGTAGTCTATGTCTAAATAAGGTGTGTAAGCATGAACAATAGGACAAGGGGTCTTGAGCCCTCAAATATGAATCAGTGAGAGTAGGGGTATTGGGCCCCCCTAACATGAATCAGTGTTTCCTAGTACCAGGGGTTTGTGGTCCCCCAACATGAACGTGAAAAAAAAAGGTTTTACTCCCTCAACCATGAATGATGATTTACCAGGGGTTCGTGGTCCCCTAAGCATGAACCTATAAAAAAAATGATATAAACTAATGTAAAAGCCTTGTTTGAAGTTGAATTAATGTAAATGTAAATGTATATCATTTATATCTATAACTAGAAATATTGTCTAAAAAACTGTAGTGTCTTTACCTCAAGACTCTGGCTTGTAATTATTGTAAATGAGTGTTCTCAACAGCGAATGGTCTTGAGGTTCATAAACAGAGGTGAAAGTTAACCCTAAAATAAAGAAATATACTTACAAATAAATGAACTTTCAAAAGATAGTAGGTTATAAATTTTCATGTGATCATAAGAACATGTCTCATTCTTACAACAAACTATTCTTACCAAATACTGCTTTATTTATAAGAAACAGGAGAATGCAAGGATTTCAGATTATCCTAGAACTTCACAAGTAAAGTTGCTGCAAAGAAAGAAACAAAATACTTGAATATAGCCGCACAATGTAATTCTCTACAATATATATATATATATATATATATTTAGAGCATTATTTCATTTTTTGTATATTCTATCGTACGAAAAATAATTATTTAACAAATCTTTTTTATTTTTTATTTAATTAACTACGTTTGGTATATTCAATCACAGTATAAATATACTATGGTTCAATTGAATCGTTGATAATCGTAAAAAAAATTATCGAAAGAAAATTATTTTTGATATATAAATAATCGGAAAATATCAAAAACAAACATCAATAGTGTTATCCCTAAAAAACGCCGAAATTAGTCAATTTTTTTTTTTTCGGAGCGTAATTTTTCATGTTATTAAAAATATGCATTTATAATAGCTATACGTTAATCGGTAAAAAAAACTTCAAAGAATTTTTTGATACCATTTTTGTAAATTATAAGTTTATAGTTTTAATGTAATAGTTACGTAAAGTTTATTCACCTCAGCTAAAGTATTACCAAAATCTGTTTAGAGGCCCTTACTATAAATAATTACCAAATTCCCATAGGATTTTCTTAAACTCTAACCAACCAGAACTATATTCTATTGGTTTATGGCGTAGAATATTTTTTTAATTGCGAGGAGAGGGAATAACATACTGTAGCTAACAGATATGTTATGAAACCATAGTTTAGAAAGCAATCTCTAAAAAATATTACAGATTAAGAAATAGTTGCACCTCCTTTTAAATTTTTTTATATATAGCTATATATAATACAATAAAGAAAATAAAAAATAAAATGAATATAATAATACTACGAAAATATTTAAATTAAGAAATGAATTAATATTTATTATTATTAAAATTAAGCTGATAATTATTAAATTTAATATATATATATATATATATATATATATATATATATATATATATATATATATATATATATATATATATATATAATATATATATATATATATATATATATATATATATATATATATTAAAACGATTTGAAAGTTGAGACATGAGAAAGGAGTATGATAATGGATAAACTTACTGTTTATCGATGATTAGGCATGGCCGTAGGGACACCATTGTGTCCTAGAATAAAGTTGCTAAAACATCCGACCTGTGAATGCCTCCAATCTTTCTGTTTATTGGAATGTTGAGATATGATGATTTTGATGAAGTGGAGAGATTTATAAGCTTTGAAACAAACAGGTGAAGCTCATGCACAATGACAAATGCAGGACATGAAAAATATGAAAAGGGAGATTAGAGGATGCAAGCGCTATATAAGCAAATATGTAAAATAAAGCAGGAGTTGGCAAATAAAAGTTAATTACCTGCTACAGTAACCTTTAAGCAATTTTTAAGACATAGATGATGATTTTTAATTTAGTTTTTAATAATAAAGTGAATCAAAGAAGGTTATGATATTTTTATGATTTTTATTTATTTTAATGGTTTTTAAACATGTAAAACACACATTTTATGTTACTCAAAAATATTCCTACAAGTAATATATACACTAATTTCTATCTTACAGCAAAATTTTACATAAATAGAGAATAATTAAAATAAGTTAACCTATCTAAAAGTTCAAGTCCTGAGGCTTTACTTCTTAAATTAAATATGAGTGAGTCAAAAATTGAGTTCTTATACAAGGTTGAGTTCATTTGAGTACATTGAGTCTATAAGACATGTTACTAGAGTCCATTTTAGGCTTTAATTACTTTGATCACAAATACCAATTTACATCCTAATAACCAGTACTGGATAAATACTAATCTAGGAATCAATATAATATAAGGTATAATAAATATTTTCACTTTGAAATTTAAATTGTAGCTTAAGAAACACTAGTTTCTATTTGTCTTTTTGAAAGCACAATCACTGAATGTACGTTATAGGTTTATGAAAATTTCAGTTACACTTATTGTTCATGAGTGCTCACTTATAAAAATGTATAAATATTACACTAATAGTTTTTAAGGTAGTAATATTTTAATAACTAAGAATTAAAAGGGTAAAAAGATTTATGATATTTAGTTTTTACAAGATTATCCATCAAATATCTTTTTAACACTGAAGAAAGAGGGTTCTTTAATTGTTTTTATCCCATATAATTCTCTTTAATAATTTACCAAACACTAAAGAAAAAAATTTCAATTCAGTTTCAAAAGAATTTAACCTTTTAAATTCAGTAGAGGTTTTCGCATAGGTTTAATTTATGCTTAATTGTGTAATGTTAATATTTTTTAATAGTAGTCCCCAGAGGGGTTTTACTTTGAGAGATGAAGATTTGAGCTGTTGCAAATAAGCACTTGGATCCGCAATCGGGTCAAATTGCAAGCAGTGAGAGTTTGGCAAATATGTAATAGGATACTAGGATCCGCACCCGGTTCCAATTGCAAGATTGAGAATTTGACAAATATGTAATAGGATCCGCACCCGGGTCCAATTGCAAGATTAAGTGTTTGAAAGTTTTGTAGGTGTCAATAGGATCCACACCCGGGTCCTGTGTAAAACAAACATAAACTAAAATTAGTGTAGATAGTGTGACTATTTTCAATTATTGCAAGAGTTTACGTTATTATTAAGAGCTTCATAATTATGATTTACTTATAAAAATCATTAAATTTAAGTATGTAAGATATGTCAAAGAAAGAAGTAGAAAAGAAAGAATGCTTAAACTTTTACTTTACCTCAAAAATACTTTTGAGGAAGCTTGAGAACGGATAACTGGCCGTTAATTTAGAGTTGGGGAAACCTTTGTGGTTTTTTTTTGGATACAAATTCAGGTCCTAAAATATATGAAACAAAGCATTATACTCACAAAGAGGACATCTTAGAAATTTTATGCATATTGACAGCCATTTCCAAATACCTGAATATTAGTCCGAGATCATTACCTTAGAAAGAGTTTATAGAGTCATGATGACAAAAATTTGATTCATAGAGATTGCTGAAACAAGGAACGACAAATAAGCATATATAATCAGATAATTGGATGGTAATTGGTGGTAAGGATTTAAAATCCTTACATTTACCTCCCCACCAGTTATTTGGAAAATAACTGGCAGTGTTGAAAGTGAGATGGAATCGAACGTTGGAGGAGTTGTAAGAAGATGGACGTATTAGATATCCTAAAAGAGATCACATCGAGAGCAAGATAAGTACAAAAGAAAGAAAAAGTTAGCAGAACTATGTTAAGTTGTTTCCTTTTCCATATGTGTTGTAGTGGCTGATGGAAAGCCAAAAAAATAAATAAATCTAAGTAGTAGATAGTGTAGTTAATCTTTGAAGACCTTACAAGTCACAAGTATGTCCGTTCCTTTGACGAAATTCCGGATGAACCCGGACTTGCAAGGGATGTTGTTTTATTTTCATTTAGTGTTGTTTTAAAAGTGTGGATCATTTCCATACAAAATCTACAATATCCTCCCCACCAGATTCATTTAGTTGTTTAAAAACTCCTTTGCCAATTAAAAATTGTAGAGCATGTTCAGGCAACTTTCCTCTACTGGGTAGAAGGTAATGAAAATTAGTTCCTTTGTTGCACATTAAGCAACATAAGTCTTTACTTTGAGATGTTCCATAATATACAAGTTGTTTTGCGCCAATGTATAACAAGATAGCTTTCGTGGGGAATATATTGACAAAAGCCTGTAAACAATGAATGAATGGGAACTGTTCCCTCTTTTTAGACTCTTCCAAAAGTTTTAAGATCTGTTTACCAGCTCGGCCATTAGTTGGCAAATTATACTTTTATGGATTTTCAATTAATTCATTAATTAATTCTCTTTGTAAAGACGAATCATTCTTCTTATGACCATACAAACCAATTGAAAAACACTGGAACAGAGAATTACCCTCATCCAGCAAATAAATAAACTCAAATCCCCTTGGAAATTTATGCACATAATTTGTATCTATTGGGAACTCATAAAGTTGTTTAATTTCAAGATCAGTTAATTCTTTATCTAACTCTGTAGTGTCCTCTGGACAAGATGTTGAAATCTCTTTGTTATCCTGATGAGGTGAAGAATCCGGGTGGATTGAAATAAGTGAAGAGCCCAAAGGATCTAAAGCATCATTAGTTTTGGAAAGAAGTTTAGAAGTACAGTTGATAGTAGAAGATTTAGAGGAGTTATCAGGATTAGAATTAGGAAGATCCGGAGGGATAGTAGAAGATGAAGTAAGTGAAAGGTCATGATTGACAAGTACAGTAGATTGAGAAGAGCTAGGATGAAATATAGATTTTGCAGAAGTAGTAGTAGTAGTAGTTAAGGTAGAGAGAGTACATATATTAGTAGTAGTAGGAATAGAAGTAAGAATGATAGGAGTAGGAATAGTAGAAGTAGGAATGGTAGTAGTAGGAATAGTAGAAGTAGGAATGGTAGTAGTAGAAATAGTAGAAGTTGGAAGTTTAGGATTGATAGTTATAGAGGAAGATATAGGAATAAGATTACTTACATCTTCAGTTCCGTCGAGGGTGTTACCAGTAAAGTTGTTATTGCCTTGAATCTTAGGCATGTTGTCAAAGATTAATTTATTTTCAGTTAGTTTATGTGGTGGTGGTATCTGTACCTTATTCGTTGAAATTTCCTTAGTAGGTGGTTTATCGCCACTTACTTGCCAATTAGTTGATTTTGAAGAGTTAGGTAATTTAGTTTTTAAGGGTAGTGTTGGTGACTCTCTGATCACTTCTGTTTTTAAAGATTGGCTCTGCTTTTTAGATCTGTAATTTTCTTTATTCGGACAATTCATGCCAAGGTGGTTCTTTCCACAATAAGGACAAATAGGAATAATATTAATTAGTGTCCCTTTTTGGGCAAAAAGAAATAATATGGCCATGTTCTTGGCAATAAATACATTTATTTTGTCTGGTGTAACATTGTTCGTACACATGACCACGTTTGCTACAGAATTGACAATATGGTCGTTTCTTACACTTCCGGATATCATGTCCGGTTCGTTTACAGTAATTACATGTTAATAGAGATTTAGGCCACCTTAATCGTGGAACTTTTCGATTTCGTAATGTTTTATGATCATATGTTATTGTTGATGGGTTATTTCGATATACTTGAGAGGATTTATTGTTAATAAAGGTTTGAGAACTCTGATCGTTTTTATCAAGTTTAAAATGACATAAGTTCGCTGAAATACCTGGCCGATCATTTTGAGAAGAACTGGAGGTGTTCTTTTTAGGCGCTTTATTTAGATCAGAGTATTGGAAAGAATTCTCGTTAAACTTTGTGGAAGGAAGTTTCTCAAAATATGAAACAAGTTTTGTAAGATTTAGTAGGATTTGTTGATTTTGCTCATATATGGTTCTTCAACCAGTTAATGATTCCAAAAGATGTTAGTGGTTGCTGAGAACCTTGTTGTACATTAGAGGGTGTAGGATAGGTCCAGTGTGGATCAGACATTTGAGTCATTTTATCATGCAGCAAAGCCAATTGTGATGCCTGTTGTTGTAAATTTTCTAGTAGGGGTTTGTTGAGGTCAGTTATATCAGTAGTAGTGTCAGTAGACATTGTTGAAGTGGGTGTTCTTACGGTTAGAGGTTGTTCCATTTACATAGTTCCGTTAGAGCTTAGAGGCTCAAATGCAAAAAAGTGAAAAGAGGTTCGAAAAAGATAGAAAACCAAGAATGATAAAACAGAAAGAAAAGGTAGCAGTCTAGTCGGTAGTTATAGCAACTACGCTCTGCTACCAATAAAACGATTTGAAAGTTGAGACATGAGAAAGGAGTATGATAGTGGATAAACTTACTGTTTATCGATGATTAGGCATGGCCGTAGGGACACCATTGTGTCCTAGAATAAAGTTGCTAAAACATCCGACCTGTGAATGCCTCCAATCTTTCTGTTTATTGGAATGTTGAGATATGATGATTTTGATGAAGTGGAGAGATTTATAAGCTTTGAAACAAACGGGTGAAGCTCATGCACAATGACAAATGCAGGACATGAAAAATATGAAAAGGGAGATTAGAGGATGCAAGCGCTATATAAGCAAATATGTAAAATAAAGCAGGAGTTGGCAAATAAAAGTTAATTACCTGCCATAGTAACCTTTAAGCAATTTTTAAGACATAGATGATGATTTTTAATTTAGTTTTTAATAATAAAGTGAATCAAAGAAGGTTATGATATTTTTATGATTTTTATTTATTTTAATGGTTTTTAAACATGTAAAACACACATTTTATGTTACTCAAAAATATTCCTACAAGTAATATATACACTAATTTCTATCTTACAGCAAAATTTTACATAAATAGAGAATAAATAAAATAAGTTAACCTATCTAAAAGTTCAAGTCCTTAGGCGTTACTTATTAAATTAAATATGAATGAGTTCAAGTCCTGAGGCTTTACTTCTTAAATTAAATATGAGTGAGTCAAAAATTGAGTTCTTATACAAGGTTGAGTTCATTTGAGTACATTGAGTCTATAAGACATGTTACTAGAGTCCATTTTAGGCTTTAATTACTTTGATCACAAATACCAATTTACATCCTAATAACCAGTACTGGATAAATACTAATCTAGGAATCAATATAATATAAGGTATAATAAATATTTTCACTTTGAAATTTAAATTGTAGCTTAAGAAACACTAGTTTCTATTTCTTTTTGAAAGCACAATCACTGAATGTACGTTATAGGTTTATGAAAATTTCAGTTACACTTATTGTTCATGAGTGCTCACTTATAAAAATGTATAAATATTACACTAATAGTTTTTAAGGTAGTAATATTTTAATAACTAAGAATTAAAAGGGTAAAAAGATTTATGATATTTAGTTTTTACAAGATTATCCATCAAATATCTTTTTAACACTGAAGAAAGAGGGTTCTTTAATTGTTTTTATCCCATATAATTCTCTTTAATAATTTACCAAACACTAAAGAAAATAATTTCAATTCAGTTTCAAAAGAATTTAACCTTTTAAATTCAGTAGAGGTTTTCGCATAGGTTTAATTTAAGCTTAATTGTGTAATGTTAATATTTTTTAATAGTAGTCCCCAGAGGGGTTTTACTTTGAGAGATGAAGATTTGAGCTGTTGCAAATAAGCACTTGGATCCGCAATCGGGTCAAATTGCAAGCAGTGAGAGTTTGGCAAATATGTAATAGGATACTAGGATCCGCACCCGGTTCCAATTGCAAGATTGAGAATTTGACAAAAATGTAATAGGATCCGCACCCGGGTCCAATTGCAAGATTAAGAATTTGACAAATATGTAACAGGATCCGCACCCGGTTCCTGTGTAAAACAAAAATAAACTAAAATTAGTGTAGATAGTGTGACTATTTTCAATTATTGCAAGAGTTTACGTTATTATTAAGAGCTTCATAATTATGATTTACTTATAAAAATCATTAAATTTAAGTATGTAAGATATGTCAAAGAAAGAAGTAGAAAAGAAAGAATGCTTAAACTTTTACTTTACCTCAAAAATACTTTTGAGGAAGCTTGAGAACGGATAACTGGCCGTTAATTTAGAGTTGGGGAAACCTTTGTGGTTTTTCTTTGGATACAAATTCAGGTCCTAAAATATATGAAACAAAGCATTATACTCACAAAGAGAACATCTTAGAAATTTTATGCATATTGACAGCCATTTCCAAATACCTGAATATTAGTCCGAGATCATTACCTTAGAAAGAGTTTAGAGAGTCATGATGACAAAAAATGTGATTCATAGAGATTGCTGAAACAAGGAACGACAAATAAGCATATATAATCAGATAATTGGATGGTAATTGGTGGTAAGGATTTAAAATCCTTACAATATATATACCGTAAAACGGGGCAATTCGGTCCATGTGGGGCAATTTGGACCACGTGGGGCAATTCGGTCCAGTGGCTCAAAATAGCCTACACAATGTAAAATATATCTTTAGAGATGTAAAATAATGTTTTTTTTTATGTCTTAGGTATTAATTTTTTATGAAATCTTTAATTTAAGTCCATTAATTTTGTGAATTTTTTTTTTTTTTCTGAGCACTATAAAATCGGGTAAATTTTAGGCTTATTGCTAAGAATCATACAGGTCAAAATAATTGTACTACATTATTGTGGTACCAAGATATAGTACTTAAAAATAGTATAACCTTAATGCAATCGTTGGCGTCATTCAGGCAAGAGATAAATGTTTTATTAAAAAATGAACATACGGAAATTCGGTCCAGGTTTAAAAAATTTGCGTGGGCAATTCGGTCCATATTGAAATCATCATTAAATTAAATTTTTTAATACTCTTTTACAAAAAGATGTCCGAAATATAATGTTTAAAATAATTTTTACACTTTTACAGCAAGATAGGTAGGTAAAGTTTTTCAACATAGGCCTAATTAACTTGTACAATTTTTTTCAGCAAGATGGTTCACACTTACGCAAAAGTAACAAGGCAGGGATACAAAGGGATACTCTGCTGATGATGTTGCCAGACCCTTAAGCAGTTTTTCGTTCTTGCATTGGTTCTTACGAAAACGTAATAATGCCTAAAAACGCTCGAGTTTGCAATTCGTTTTTTGTCAAACAGCGTTTGCGTCGTTTTTTGTCAAACAGCGCAAAATCGTAAAAGAAACGCTCACCAATACGTAAGAATTTCCTTAATTCTGTGGTAATATAAATAAAAAAGAATTGCAACCTCAGAATTTTTTACATTACAGTTCGTTTTGTCAAACAGCAAAATCGTAAAAAAAATGCTCACCAAACGTAAAGAATTTCCTTAATTCTGTGTAATATAGAATAAACTAAAGAAATTAAGGAAATTCCTTACGTTTGGTGAGCATTTTTTTAACGTTTTGCGTTTGACAAAAACGAACGCAAACTCGACATTTTATTTAGTTTTCAAACCCAAATTTCTTTAAAATAATATTGGTATACCATTAATGTTTTAAAAAGAGACCCTAAACGCTTGCAGCTTGCGTTAATTTTTGTCAAACAGCGTTTGCATTCATTTTTTGTCAAACATCGAGCAAAGTCGTCTTCATCGCTAGCAAACGTAAAGAATTTCCTTTATAATTTTGTATAATACAGAATAAAAAAGGAATAGCAACCTTCCAGAATTAAGGAAATTCTTACGTTAGGCGAGCCTTTTTTTTAAGATTTTGCAGTTTGACAAAAAACGACGCAAACTCAAACATTTTATTACGTTTTCGAACCAATTTCATAAAACCATATTGTGAATCATTGTGAAAATGCAACCTGATATCATAATTTATTCAATAAAAAAACTTTAAATGAAGATTCTTGGGATGTGAAAATTGAAGTGGACCGAATTGCCCCGCCCCCCAAAAATCAGTGGGGCATTCGGTCCACGTTAACTTATCGGGCTTTCTAACATTTAATCCTATATTATAATATTCAAAATACAATTATACTAATTTTTACTCCTAAAGGATAACATTAACAAATATAAAAAAAAAATTTTTCGAAAAAAAAAAAAAAAAGTTTCCATAAACCCTTAGTACCTATATATCGATGATTTTGGACGGAATTGCCCCGTCTTACGGTATATATATATATATATATAATATATATATATATATATATATATATATATATAATATTATATTATATATATATATATATATAATATATATGGTAAAGGTATAGCACAGGACTCCACATATTTTCCGAAAAAATTCTAAACTACATTGCCGTGTAATACCTTAAAGAAAAATATATATAGCGTCGGGCGGGGTGATCAGGCCCGCCTCTTTAGGAGGGGTGATTCGGTCCACTCTAAATAAAATAAAAAATAAAAAAAATAATAAAATTTTTTTTCGCTCATTTAATAGCCACGCGGTAGTACTACAAGTTTTATTTAGATCATCTTTAATTCTAGAGAGTTTTTATATTTTTAAAAAATATAATAAATTAGGGTATAAAATAATTATTACAGAATTTTCACTTTTTGAAAAAATGTGAGTTTTTTTTATCTTTATTTTAAAATGAAAAATTGTGGATGATTTTATTATTTTTTCAGTGGAATATTACACTCGAAGTATGTTAGCTTTAAACTGGCAAGTAAATTTTTGATCCAAACAGTGTTAGTGGCAAAATGACGGGGCCTAACTTGGTCCGATTCACCCTGTCGTAAAAATTGATGAAGGGGTGAATCGGACTACCATTGTTTTTCGTATTTTACGTATTATTATTGACATTTTTATTATGTATAATTAATTTAAATATAATAAATAGTTACTTATATTAAGTAAAAATTAAAATAAAAAATGAAATTTATATAAAAAATACAAATTCCAAAAGTGTCAAAATTTTTGAGTGGAGAGGGGTGAATCGGACCACCTTATTTTTATTCTTATTTTATGTATCATTATTGACATTTTTATTACTTATTACGAATTTTAATATGATAAATAATTATTATATTAAGTAAAAATTAAAATATAAAATTGAATTTATACGTAAAAGAGGAATTTAAACAGATGGTCTGATTCACCCTTCAATGGTGGTCCGATTCATCCCTCCAAGGTGAGGCTGAATGAGCTTTATTAAAACTTTAATAAAACTTTTATTATTAGAATTACATTATTATTATTTTTTTGTGTGCTTATTACCTACTATATGACCTTGAATTTCAGAAAAAAAAAAATTCCAAAAAGTGCATTAGGGGAAAGTCGGGAGACGAAGTTATACCTAAAGTGGTCCAAGTCACCCCGCCCGACGCTATATTATTACTATTATAGGCCTATATTATTATTATATATACGGTACATAAAGATATATTGATTTTGGACTTAGAATTTTTTCAGAAAATATGTGGAGTCCTGTGCTATACCTATACCATTTATATATATATAATATATATATATATATATATATATATATATATATATATATATATATATATATATATATATATATATATATATATATATATATATACTATATATATAGTTATACTATTTCCCCTCCCATGAGGGGTGAGAATATATATATATATATATATATATATATAATATATAATATATATATATATATATATATACTATCTATAATATATATATATATATTATATATTATATTTATATATATATATATATATATATAAATATATAATATATATATATATATATATATATATGGGATGTACCGGAACGAGGTTCTGGCCAGAACTTCGATTTTTTTAAAAGTTCTGGTTCTGGCCGGAACTAACTTGGTTCCAGCCGGTATTTACCGGAACTTTTCACTTTTTCAAATGTCTTTCTTTAAAAAAATTAAAATTGAGATGTTATAAGGGTTGTACTTTTCGAGTGTGATTCTTTAGTCAGTAAGTTCACCCTTTTTTATATGTAAACACTAAATTACAAAATCAAGACAAGCAAAAATACTACAGTGAAAAACGTAATATCAATATATTGGTCCAATCGGACAATAAAAATAATTATTGTGTAGTTTCTGAAACTTACCGCTGTTTTATCCACTCTTCCCTCCTCTTCTAAACGAAACGAACACGTGCAATACACACAATGAGAACCAAGCCATGCGACATCAACACAGAAAGACAGGGAAATAAGGACACTCAGCTTCTCACTCAGGTAACATGAAAGGAAAAAAAAATATAGGGGAAATAAAGTTTTTAAATTAGCACAGTTGGGATATAAGCAGGTGTATGTACTCAATTACCTTCCTCAGATGATCCTTTTTAGACACCTCTTTAGACACTCTATATTTCGACCAGCTTCCTTAAAAACTCATTTCCTCAGCAACATAGGCAGTATATGGTAAAAAAAAAGGTATAATGATTCAGATCAACTCCCGGCAAAAACTACAGAACCCACAAAATCATACCAGATAAGAGAGGTATCTGCCGAAAAGCATTCAAATTTGACATAGACCAACACCAAAAAAAAAAAACAACAAACACTTTTCGACCACTATCAAACACACTCTTGCTATGGGTCTAAGGTAAACTCATGCCAGGATAAAAAAAACTATGATAAGGAAGTGAATCAGATATACAAAGATATACAAAAAAAATGTTCCAAAAAAAAACAACCACCAACTACCATGCAAAGTAGAGGGAACAAGAGAAGAGATTATCTAATCTTTAATTAAATATTGCTAAAAATACAATGAAGGTTTTACAAGGATCTAGAGGTCCAATCACCAAAGGTTATTAGGAAAGAATCTTACCAACCTCCTCAAATGTAAACAACACTCTCAATCCAGCACACACTTTGCTAAGAAAAATTACAGTAACTAGATAAAAAAAACTTAAAGTTCCAAGTTTACTGACTACCACCAGATTTGTACAGTTCCAACACCAAAAGGTAGATGGAGAATCAGATAAAGGTTCAGTGCAGCAAGAGTTTGAGAGTAGAGAGAGAGAGAGAGAGAAGAAAGAGAATGAGAGATGAGCAGAGAGAGAGAATTTCTAAAAAAAGGAACAAAGACAGAGTGGTATATAAATAAATACTTTCTACCACACACACACACACCTATATATAATAGTATATATAGATATATATAAGATATATATATATTATAAT
>JABUQX010014502.1:0-25000 GCA_015478945.1 Trachelipus rathkii
GGCATACCTGATTGATTTATATATATTGAATATATATTTAATATATAAATATAAATAAAGATAATAATTTTCGTGAAGAAGGGACAGAACAAGAGAACAGTAATCCATTTTGATGGAAATTATATAAGGTATAATATCTAAACATATATATATAATATATATATAATATATATAATATATATAGTATATATATATATAAGAAATATATATATATATATATATTAATATAATAATCTATATATATAATTATAATAAATAATATAATATATATATTATATTATTTATATTTAAAATTACTAGATACTAATACCTATATATATCACTACAAAATATATAATATATATATAATAAACTTTTATGCCAATCCTTATTTAATTAAACTTATAAAGAGGGGTTTAAGCATATGATTGAACTAACTTAATAATGGATACATGTGCCTATAATATATAATACAAGAAAATGCAACTATCTTACCAACCTATGATGAATAACGTAATACTTAATCTAGATGTACTGCAATATCATAGCAATTAGCACCTAAACCGAGATGGGATTCAACTAGTTTAGGCATAAATATAATATAATAATATATAATATATATATATATATACTAGCACAATGTACTAACCTTAATAACCTTAGAAGACCCCATCTAGGTTACTTTGTGAAATCAGCATCCAATAATTGGATTAAGTTTAATAAATATATCCATTAAGGGTGCGATGTGTTTATTTGCTATTCGGACTTTATGATGGTAATTTAGTTCCTGCTATACACCTTCCCAGGCAGAGCATAATTTAATTAAACTTCTGTCATCTTTAGGAATCTGTATATATTTGAGGTATATCGGTTCTCGTATTCCTCAGCCAAATTAACTAAGAAAAATTCAAGAAGTATAAATTTATTCTCTGGAAAAACCACCTTTTTTGTGACTCTCTCGATATCAATAATTTTACTAGTATATATATATATATATATATAGCCGGAGAAATAATTTGAGCTTATTAATTATAAAACAATATATTTTATAGGTTCAACTATAATATAATTAATAGTGAGGTAAAAGTTAATTATCAATTATTAAGTAAATAAATAGAATAATTATATACTTGTGAAACTTAATTTTCTACAATAAAAAATAAAATATAATATACCAATTTTAGCAATATATTAGCGAAAATCTAGTGAGTCACATATGTTTATACAGAACATTCCTGAGATAAAGGTGATCGCCCTTGTTAGAACATTTGTCAATAAATTCCTAAAAGAATCACGAGATTATCATTTAGGCATCCACATCAGGATAATGTATGGGCGCTAAGACATATGTCACTGTATAACGGAGAGTGATTGCTAGGCTAAATTTCATGGTTATATTATATTATTCTACAGGCGATACTTCCTTACTTTTGAGTGAAGAAAATATATGAGAACAACTTTTAGATTCAATAATAAATCTAGTTTTCGATAAGTGTAAATATGTTGCAACTATGCATACTCACTCTGATAAGGAGATCCTCATATAGAGTTCTAATGTGCAGAAAGATCCTCGTTTAAAGATATTTCAGTTAATGAATTAACTGTTGCCAATAAAGGTCACTCAGACCTCACGGTTCAGTAATCACCTATCAGCCAATAAAGGCAGGGCTGCAAAGGCTTTAAAAATAGACTATTTTCTAGAGAGATGCGTCTAGCGAAAATTCTATCAACGACAGGCATAGAATTTATAGCTTCCGCAACATACTTGTATCTCAAAGATGAAACAGAAATTAATCGATAACTCACTATAAGAAAGAGTATGGTAGATTTGCACCACAACACAAAGTTCCCATATCCAAGAACAAAATTCCCGCCTGCTGGCAACAGCAGAATGCACATGAAAATAATGTACGAGTGAAGCGTGGCTGAATTTTTCATTGGCATAAACCAGTCATTAACATTTTTTCTGACTTGATGGTCCCCTTCATTTTTCAAACAATTCATAGCTGGGAGAGTATCAAGCAAAAGTTAAACGTATAGTTATTGAGCAAGCTGCCAGCGAGTTTTCGAGATCAATTATATCCCTTCCTATTATCATAAAGTTATTACTGAGATCAATAAACACTTTATATGAGTATGACTGTGCAGTAGAGAAGTCAAAAAAGATTCACTGTGGTCAATGTGATATTTTCACATTTCATGGTAAAATTCACAGCATAAATTACAAACCCGTCTGATATGAACCTCAAGAATAATTTCAAAGTTGAGAGAAAGAAAAGACTCTACACCTTCTCCATTGTGTATATTATATATTTTCTCTGTGTCCTAGCTACTCTGTATCTCTGTGAGCTATCCTATGTGATCAAAGGGGCTAATTATTATCACATGAAATACAGATACTTATTAATAAGTAAAAATATATATATTTGAAGAAAATAAAAAATTGCTAGAAAAATCATGCCACTCACTGACTCTATCTGCTGAACGATGACCATTAGTTGAAAAGAGCAAATGCGTGCTAAGAATATACCACATAAATTCCATCAAATCTCTACACTAGCTCGAGTGTTTTAAAAGTTAATAGAAAACTAGTGCACACTCAAAATAAATCCTTTCACTAAACAGAAATTAGAGAGTGCAGAGTCGTGGAGAAGTAAAATGATAAGTATTATTTCTCACATTCTCGCTGACGATGTGATATTTTTTATCATAAAACGAAAAAGGAGCCTACCAAAATACGGTGAGAATTATATATTCACTATAAATAGATACTATATTATTTATCTATTTTATCCATCCAATGTAAAATAGGACCTTTCTATTCGCGGAACATGTGCGAAGACAATAAAGAGATATACGCAACTCACAGACTTGTGGGGGGTAAAACTTAAAACACCTTGACACAAGTATTTATGATATACAATTTGGATCATTAGAGAAAACTAGCAAGTTAACAATAGAAAGAAAATGCTGCCTTCTGAATCTAACCTCCTACAACCTATATGAATGATTCTGCAGATAGGTGGCACTTCTGCTCAAGAGAGGTGAGAGAATGGAAGAAGAAAAAGTAAGTATCAGTGAAACAGAGATATAAAATAATTTTAGGAAGCCCAGCAAGAAGAACATCAAAACGTTTACTCTGCAGAAGGATATTCTCTATCCACAAATGAGGAGGAACTTGCAATGAAAACTTGTTCATGGAGCAAAGCATAGACCCCTGTTATGGGAAGCTATTTTTACTAAGGTAGCTCGGAATTAATTATGTTTTTTATATAATTTATACGATTACGAG
The DNA here is from genome assembly GCA_015478945.1 of Trachelipus rathkii. NCBI lineage: Eukaryota > Metazoa > Arthropoda > Malacostraca > Isopoda > Trachelipodidae > Trachelipus > Trachelipus rathkii. The sequence continues at coordinate 3,272 of JABUQX010014502.1, forward strand.
AGACATGTTTAATGTTCTTCCAGTAATGAAATGTATTTATGAATGAAATATCTGGTGAAATTGATGGGGCTATAAGCCATAAAACAATAAATATTCTAATCTTGGCATTTTACGATGTTTTTGAATTAAACTTGGGTATATTGAGAGCAGAAAGGCGTTTCATAGAGCAACGTCAAGATAAACAATGGTCTCTCTTGACGATCGGCTACACAATTGCAAGTATTATATTTCTCAAATTTGAGGTTATCTCTGTTCAGTGAATGTGCTGATAATCTCAAGAGAAAGTGGGTAGGCAATTAAGTAAGGTCGGTGCTTTTGTATCGCATTAGTTAAACATTCGAAATGATTCACCATGCGCATTTGTGTAAATATGTGGTCGTTCGTATACTATCGATGTATCTTATGGTAAAATTTATGATTTTCACATTTTTTCAAGAAGGCGTCCTAAAGTCGAATAACAATTATTTGAAGAGGTGGCTGATATCAATAAAGAAACCTACCGGAGTTCGTAGTTAGTATATATAAGAATTAGAAAGATATGGATTTTAAGGTTCAGTAGGGAGAGAGGTTGAATCAATTCTGTTGAAAAACCTAATCAGCAATCAAAAAGTTATTCTTGGATGTGGAGAGCCAAAGATCTAATTCGTTCTAGAGCTACACATGAAAGAGAATAAAACAAGTTGGGCCAATAAGAAAAGCTGCAGTAAGATAGGCAAGTAAGAAACTAAAATGAAATTTAATTGATTATTCATATTTACTAGTGTTTAACATTATTAAATTTAAAGACAAGAAAAAGATAAGTAAAAGGATTAACGAGTTAACAATTAACAGACCAAATCAAAAGTTTCCTTTTTCTCCAAACGAAAGATGAAAGAGCCATCAGAACTTTGTTTATCGCTATTTTATTTCTCAGCATCAAGAATCTGATATGGAGTGCTCGAGTATTGAGCAATTCCGATGGTGAATAACACTTATAGTTGAGAAGTGGATAACGACATGATTAAATAGACCTCTTTCAAGTAACATAGTTAGCTAAAATTTAATTTATACACACAGGGGTTAATGAGCCAATATTGAGAGACTATAATATAGTAATACAATATTGCATATATTTTAATTCAAAAGTATATAGGTTATGAAGAGTACTAGAGTTACGTTTCTAAAGCTTACACAGACCTAATATATATACAATCGCTGCATTATTTTTTATGGTATGCTTAGGGTGAATTAATTTACATTAGAAGGAGAACAGGTAGAAATTGTAGTTTATTAGATTTATATATATTCATAATCATATATACCTGATAACAACAATGACAATAGTAATAAAGATAAGATCTAATGAAATTACTAAACTATTGATTAGAACTTATAGATATTTACTATGCTTCAAGAAATAGAACCTAATTTTTAATGGTTCCGTAAATAGGCAGTAGATGGGGGAGAAATAGAATAATGTCAATCTTTTCCTTTGCCATTTCAAGAGGTTGCGCATCATTAGATATGAAGAGAGCTACAACAACACATACCACAATGAAGTGTTTATCTCGGTATTAGCACTTGGCCTCAAACCAATCAAGATAGACCTTATTCTTCCTCAAGTCCCACTACCACGTAATTCACAAAATATTCGTGAGAGATGAAAAGAAGTATGCATAACATACAACATATCGTAAAAAACATAGAAGAACAAACATCAAAACTGTTTCCGTGAGCCTATAGTGGAGGTATTTTTGAGGCCGATTTTACTCCAGAAAAGACTTAACGAATAAGGAAAAGGAAACCTGCTGAAGTTATTGCTTACCATCTTGTGGATTTCTTAAAGGAAAAAACATTGAATAAAGTTTGCAGGCTATTCTTGGTGACTCAACGAATGTTAACACTGGTTGGGAGGAGGAGTCATACATTGGGCTGAGGCAAGCTGAATCGTAAACTCATGTGGTTGTTTTGTGCTCTTCATACTAATGAGTTACCTATGGAAAATGGTATTTTTTCCCTTAGAACAAAATTATAAAATTATATATATATATATTATATATTATATAATATATATATTATATATTATATATATATATAATATAATATATATATAATATATATATATATATATATATATATATATATCTATATATATATATATATATATATATATATATATATATATATATACCCTCTGTGTACAATTATTTTGGCAATAAAGAGCTTTTCCATTCTTCCCCCTTGTGTTTCCATTCTCACCCCAAAATTGAGAAAAAATTTGGAAAACTTGACGTAATGTCAATAAACTTTTTTTTAAAGAAATAGTAAAGATAAATTTTTTAGTCAAATATAGAGCAGTCATTGGCCTTATATTTTCATGTATTGAACAAATCAGTAACATTAACGGTTTTAGTGAATGCCAAAAAAAATCAAATCTTTCAATTGTTCCCCCGGTCGGGCTATATATCCCAATAATTGTGATAGACCCTCTCTGAAAAAGGTGAAAATCATAAAATTTTACAAAATCGTGTTACACACAATCTCACAAATGCCATATGATATATGCAAAACCGAATTAGCTACATTTTGGAAATAGCACATCAATAATCAATTGCGAACCCTTCCAAGAAATTTCATGTTTAACAGTGTTATATACAAAGTAAAAAAAAAAGTAAATAAATATTTCTTACCTATAGCAAACCATCACATTTAAAAATAATTAAATGAATTGATAACAGTTTCGTAGTTAAAAATATTAAACTAAACTTCATTTGAATAAGCTCTAAGGTTAAAAGACAGAATATTAGCAGTTCTCCATTTTAAGGGGATAACCTATTTCTTGTGGCTTCATAAATATTTCCTCCTGTTCTAAATATTCTTTCACTTTCCAACTGGTGACGGTAGAGCTGAAAGAAATTTTTATTGCTAGTTTTTTTTCAAATTCAATAAAACTATTTCAAGTGTTTTTTCACCAATTGAAGGGAAATCATTGTCTTCCACTGGTCAAAGTAGGCAAACTTATATATATTTGTTTATTTCTTGAATGTAATCCGTATTTCAAACATTTGCTTTTTATGTTAAAATAATCACATCGTCAGAAGAATGGGACTTTCTTTTTCACTCACATTTTTCTGTATGAAGATTTTGATGCTCACAATTTCTTTAAAACAATCCATTAAGAAGTGAAAATGGAACCTTCAGCTTCACTTTCCACACTATGCGAATCATCGTCAGCAAGAAGAGTCAGGAGCTAAATTTTCAATGCATTTTTTTCCATGCCTCAACGACCATATTTTTTACTGATTCATTGGATTCATGTTGAAAAATTAGTTTGAATCACAGATCTAGAAAGTAGCTAAACACAAAGATTTATCACATAGAAACCTTAGTCTTTTTTTTCTACTGATTTTTTAAGCTCTTTCAACGAGTGTAATTATTCCACTGAATCTTTTGCTTTTAATTGCCTTATTTAAAGATAGATTGCTGAAATGGAAGGGATCACTTGGGCGACTGTTACTTCACGTTTAATGCTCGTTTTAGTGATGTTGTCAAATGGCCTAGTAAATGGAATAATTTTGCCATTGAAAATCAGTCAACATTTCTGATTGCATTCAGCAGCGTATTTGGATAGGGGAACTTTTTGTTTCAAACAATCTTTTAAGCTATCCTAAGTTTCTGTTCCAGCCTGTAGAAACGTCTTGAATTAATTTATGCTGTTTGACATTCAGCTGCAATCTGTAAAGTTTTAAGCTTTGCACCTGCCATTGCTGAATGGTGAAAATGAGAGGATATATTTCTGCAAAGTAAAATAAAATATCTTTAACAGACTTCTGACATAATAATTGAATCGTGAAATGCATAGTTGCAACATGTGAATAATAAAACATGAAATTGATAGCAATCCACTCTCCCTTATACCAGCTACCATGTTTGGTCCATTATCCTGGATCACTAAATGAATTCTATTTTTTAGAATATTGAAAAATGTCAAAGGCCCTTATAGGATCTGACAAATGATAAAGATTTTCGCCATATTGGCTACAAAATTTGGCTATATTTTAATTTTTGAAAATAATTTCCAAAATTTTCAATTTTAAATTGAAATTAACTTTCCCTTATGTTGACATAATTTGTTTATAAGCTCAATATTCGGCCCGAATAGTTCGGCAAAAAGCCGAATACTGAATATTCAGTATTTTGGCTGAATAGGCCGAATACCGAATATTCGGTATTTATGCCGAATACTTACCGAATATTCGGCACATCCCTAATATATATATATATATATATATATATATATATATATATATATATATATTTTATATATATATATATATATATATATATATTATATATATATATATATATATATATATATATATATATATATATATATATATTATATATATTTATAAATATATATATAAATATTAAATTTATAATTATATATATATATATACAATATATATATATATATATATATATATATATATATATATATATATATATATATATATATATATATATGTTGATCCTATCATCAGGTTTGATATACTCCATTCGAAATATTCTTTTATTTGAACATAGTAGAAATATACGAACAGGTTCTAAAAAATATAAAATATAAATATATAAAAGTATGAATGCTAAATGCTAAAAAATAAACATAATAATTATACATAATTATCCATAATATAAAAAATAGTTATATATACATGTTAAAAATATTTTATTCTTCGGAATAAAATTGATGGCATTGATTAGCTTTTGCTTTAAAAAACTCATTGATGTTACTTTTTCATTCAATACAACACATCACACACCAACTATAAAAATAATAATGTACCTTCTAAATTACTGATGATTGGATTTCAGAAGTAGCTGAGCTTAGGGTGGTGGCTTAGATATTACTCAAGTTGTAGGGCTGCTGCTTTTTAATAAGTTGCTTGAAGATTGGTGGCTCTAATCATATAGCTGAAAAATTCCTTTTTAATTTCTTCTGTATGAATTTTTAGCTTTTGTAGAGTTTCTTCGTTGTTCTAAGGTTTCTTCTATAGCTTCCTTATTAATATACTAAATGATTGAAGATTGTGATTGTTAGGATTTCACCTTCAATATTTTCTTTGTGAATCCTTTACTGATCTTTTCTTATGCAATTCATTCAAATTCTTCTTGTATTGCTGAAGTTCAATTTCTGTCCTTTGCCTTATTTCATCATTTACTTTGGAAAAGTTAGTTTTGTTGCTTCAGTAGCTTTTTTGAGTTTCTGCAATAGCTTATATTGGCTTGCAGTATCTTATATATATATTTTTTTACTTAAATATTTGGCTTCTTTAAGCCTTTTTTCTATTTGCCAAGCCCTAATATTGCCCCACTTGATTCTACATTTTGTCACAGATTTTCTTATCCATTGCCAACTTTTTTGCTTTTTCTACCCTTTTTGTACATAATTTTGTAACATTTAGACCATAGTTTGATGCTCAACATAGGGTAATAAATTTTTTTTGCCTTTTTTTTTTATTCCTTTTTTTAAGATTTTAATGGAAAATATAACAATTATTATTTTTGTTAAGAATATTAAGTTTTCTTATTATTCTTAAGTTTTCTTAGTTCTATAAATTCTGTTTGTCTTGTTATACAATCTGCACTTTCTCTCTCAGCAAGATCATATTTGTTTTTTCTCATTTCAAAACTATTGTACTTTTAGTATTTTTTGTCTTTTTTTTATTTTTATTTCTAATCTTACTCTGAGTCATCTTTTTTAAATCTTTTACTATTTTATCCTAAAATTCCACATATTTCTTGGTTTGAAGTCATCTATTTAAAAGAACCAAATCTCCCACTTGGTGCGATTCCTTTTCTGCTAACCATTTATTTTTTGCAAATAAAGGACATATTTTCTTATTAATCTTTTCCAAATAAATTAAAAAGATAATGGACTAGGACTTTTTTTTTTATATAAGTAACGTCTTTCCGACGCTGACTTTTTTGTTTGTGATATTGCCTTTCTCAATTCGTCAAAGATTTGTTGGTGTCAAAGCTTCTAAGTTTTCTAAATCATTTGAAACTTTTGTTATTGGTCTGTTATTTATAATGAATTCTATTTCACAAAACAAAGTGTTTAAGTTATCATCTGTCAACCTTATTGGCTGTGTTCTAAGAGTGAAGCTTGCAATATTTCTTACAGTTTAATGTCTCTCTCAAAATGACCTCCTTTTTGAGAAGAATGAGGGGGTTGGAATAACCAACTTAATTTTGTTCAAAAATTTATTATTGCCTTATTACTCCAATTTTAATTTCTTTTAATTCTCTTTATATCTTCAAAGTTCAATCCATTATCTGATCAGATTAATTTTACATTACCTCTGTGGGCTGATAATCTTCTTAGAGCATTGATTAAAGCATCAGTATCTCTAATGAATATAAAATTTCTAAATGTATTGCTCTACTACTTAAACATGAGAATATTAATCATATTTTTTTCTCTTACTTTCCCTCCTCCCCTTATTACAAGAAATGGACCAAGGCATCAATTGCAATGCTCGTAAAAGGTGGTATATCACATTCTAATCTATCTTTGGCAAATCTTCCCATACAACTGCCTGAAGTGGCCTGTATGGAGCTTTTCTAACAAATTATATCAATCTTTCAGAATTTTTTCTTAATAGGTATTCTTGTTGCTCCAATGATATAGTACTTCTCTCTAAAAGCATTAAAACTGTTTGTTTTCCCAAATGTCCATTAATTCTCTATGGTAATGTCTCATTATTAGCATTGTAACATGACTATTTCAAGATAATTGGATGTTTAAAATCATATGGTACATCATTCAGAATTTTTATTCTTCCCACTACCGCTTAAAATTCCCTATCTAAAAATCGGTAGGAATTTTGCCACATGTGGCCTTTTTTGGTAAATCTTTCTTTTTTATTTTGTATTGTACAAAATCAATGAAATTCTTTATTTTTGGTAAGCATTTTTGTATAGTAGTTTTTCTGCTTTTTTTAATTCTGCGATTGTCTAGCACCTTTATTCCAGGTTTTCTTTGCAAATTTCTTTAACTCTTAAATCCATGCACAAACTTTTACTTTTTAATTTCATCCAACTGAACATAATGTATGAGCTTTCTGTTGAACTTTCTGTAAGTTGTATGGCGCATTACAGGTTTTATTTTTATAATTTATCATTTCATCATCTAATTTAGTTCTATATTTTTGCTCAGCCCAATGAGCTTTGGTCTTTAACAAAAATTCTGGACCATTCTCCAATTTTTTATTATTCAAAAACCATTAACAGATATACTTTAACTTGCTATATTTAGCTTGCCTGGTACATAATTCCATTGGTTTATATTTGTTTTTGTGATCTAAGATAGGAAAACTCTGTGATACAATTTTTAATCTTTTGATTCATATTTTTTAATATATTGTAATACAATTCCACTATCTATCCAAATACTCTTTGTTCATATCTAATTCATCCTTTAAAATTTGGTGGATGTTAACTGCTAATTTTGCAGCACTTAATTCTATTCTGGGAATAATTAACATCAAATTTTTATTTAATAGTATCAATCTGGTTTTAGATAACACCAATGAACAATATACTTCATCATTCTCTCCAATGTATCTTATGTATGCTACGCAACCATATGCAATTTGGAACCAGTCTGAAAAAATAATGTAGTTCTACACTTTTCTACTTTAGAAAATTTGGATTATATGGCCTAGGAAACTTGAAAATCATTTAGCTTGTTAACATTACTTAGCCCATTTTATGTAACCTTTTTTATATAGCGTCCGGTGGGGTGACTCGGACCACCTTGGCATAATTGGTTTCCCGATTTCTCCCCTAAGCACTTTTTGGAAATTTTTTTTTTTTTTTTGTAAATCATGGCCCTATAGTCGGTCTAGAAGTAGTAATCTAATAATGTAATCTAAAATAACTAATTTCTGGAATAAAGCTCCTTCATCCTGACTGTGGAGGGGTGAAGCGGACCACCATTGAGGGGTGAACTCGGACCATCTGTTTAAATTCGTCTTTTTACGGTATAAATTCAATTTTATATTTTAATTTTACTTAATATAGATAATTATTTATCAATAATAAAAATTCCCATTAGTATAAAAATGTCAATAATGATAAATAAAATAAGAAATAAAAATAAGGTGGTCCGATTCGCACCCCTCTCCGCTCAAAAAATTTTGACACTTTTTTTTGAGTATTCGTTTTTTTTATTAAAATTTCATTATTTTAAAGTTTTATCACTTGAATTTGTACCGTTTTTTTCTACTATCAATTATACGTAATAAAATGTCAATAATACGTAAAATACGAAAAACAATAGTGGTCCGAGTCACCCCTCCATCAATTTTTACGGCGGGGTGAATCAGACCAAGTTAGGCCCCGTTTTTTTGCCACTAATACTGTTTGGATCAAAAATTTACTTTGCCAGTTTAAAGGTAACATACTCGAGTGTATCCACTGGAAAATAATTAAAATCGATCCACAGTTTTTCATTTTATAACGAAGTTAAAAAAACTCACATTTTTCAAAAGTGAAATTCTATTGAAGGACATTTTGTAAACCCGTCCAATATCTATCATTTTTAAAAATATAAAAACTTCTAGAATTAAAGATGACCTAAATAAAACTGTATACTACCGTTGGCGTGGCTATTAAATGAGCGAAATTTTTTTTTTTTTTTTTTTATTATTTTTTATTTTATTTAGAGTGGACCGAATCACCCCTCCTAAAGAGGCGGGCCTGGTCACCCCGCCCGACGCTATCTGATGGGATTTCTTCATCCCAATTAATGTTTTTATCACAAATTTTGAAATATCTTTTTAGCTACCACTAGTACTGGGCTAATAAATCCCAGTGGATTGTATATGGAAAAAATGCAACTGAGTATGCTTCTTTTTGTCAATTCTTTATTTTGTGTATCTACTCTAGCCTTTATTAAATCATTTTCTGGGTCCCAACTTAAACCTAATACTTTTTGTGAAGGTAGGCTATCCAAGGATAAGTTTATTTCTTTAAAATCTTTGCTCATATCTTGTTTATCAAGATTTTCTAAAAAATTCCTTGAATTAGCGTCGGGCGGGGTGACCGGGCCCGCCTCTTTAGGAGGGGTGATTCGGTCCACTCTAAATAAAATAAAAGATATATATTTTTTTTTTTTTTCGCTCATTTAAGTAGCCACGCGGTAGTCTACAACCTGAGAAAAGGGCCAATTGAAGACAGTTTATTTTTAAAAAATGTTATAAATTAGGGTACAAAATGCCCTTCAATAGAATTTCACTTTTGAAAAATGTGAGTTTTTTTAACCGTTATAAAATGAAAAATTGTGGATGGATTTTAATTATTTTTTATGTGGATACACTCGAGTATGTTAGCTTTAAACTGGCAAAGTAAATTTTTGATCCAAACAGTATTAGTGGCAAAATCACGGGGCCTAACTTGGTCCGATTTATCCCCCCGTAAGAATTGATGGAGGGGTGACTCAGACCACCATTGTTTTTATTTTACGTATTATTATTGACATTTTTATTACGTATAATTAATTTAAATATAATAAAGTTACTTATAAGTAAAAATTAAAATAAAAAATGATATTTATATAAAAAATACTAATTCAAAAAGTCAAAATTTTTGAGCGGAGGGGTGAATCGGACCACCTTATTTTTATTCTTATTTTGTATCATTATAGACATTTTTATTACTTATTACGAATTTTAATATGATAAATAATAAGTAAATATTAAAATATAAAATTAAATTTATATGTAAAAGAGGAATTTAAACAGATGGTCCGATTCACCCCTCCAAGGTCGGGGTGACAGCGTTATTCAAACTTTAATAAAACTATTATTATTAGAATTACATTTATTATTTTTTTTTGTGTGCTTATGACCGACTATAGGGCCTTGATTTTCAAAAAAAAAAAATTCCAAAAAGTGCATTAGGGGAGAGTCGGGAGATGAAGTTATACCTAAAGTGGTCCAATGTCACCCCGCCCGACGCTAACTTGACTGCAGATTGAAAACCCACTATATTTTAAAAGTTGTTACTTCTTTATAAACTGTTTATCAGCTCATTTTCTGACTCACAAACTTTAAACAATCTCCATAAAAAATTCAAAATTTTTATTCAGAAAGTAAAGAATTTGTTATACAATTACAATTTGAGTTTTTGCGTTCAAAACATAATTTGCAATAGAAGGAGAGCTCACACTTCAAATATGTAAAAGCTTTAACTCTATGATTCTCTGGAGTTTTTATCTAAATTACATTTGGAACGCATAAGAGCGCTGATAATCTCTATCTTTATCAAGTACCTGTAATTTGATAAGAACATCTCTCTATCTGCTATGAAAGCATATTTCTCTTGTCTGAACCTTAAAAGGATGCCTTGTAGATTGGAAATATAATCTGGGCCTGTAAGTAAACTATTGTTTAAAGAAATACCATTGTATGGTAAAGCTGCATTAAATACTACCCTCAATTTTTTCTTTTGTGGATGTATTACACTATGATGTGTCAGATAAAATCTTTCATTGTTTAATAGTTCATGTTTCTCAACTTTTTCTGCAAAATTAAGCTTTAGCATTTCATCTATGTTTTCACTATACTGTACAAAATATTCTTGGTCTTTTAAAAATTTACTTTTTAATGAGTACAGTCTTGCTAAAGCTTGATTTTTGTTATTAGGAAAATACTGATTTTCTTTTTTAAATGGTAAACCAACTTGAAATTTACCTGTTTGTTCTTTTCAATGTATTTTCAACCTTATTTTTCCATTTTAAATCTTCCACACTGTCACAAACTTGTTCTGGATTCTTTTCAGAAAATTCTCTTAAGCAATATTTTTCAAGCAAATTATCTTCTTGTATTTGTGTTTTATGACATCTTAAGCTCATAAATGCTGGGATACCATCTGGTGTTGAACCTTGTAATGCCCAACCAAATAGGTACTTAACTGCAAAGGGATAGTTATAATGACCTTCTACTACTTCTATGGGGTTTAGCAATTTACTTTGTTTCATCCCTATTAACAGACCTATTTTTGATTCTATGAAGTTGAAGGGTACATGATTCAAATATTCTAATCCATTTATATCTTTGATAGATGGACTCTTCTATTTTAAAGGGCCAATTTTCCTTGCAGTACGGTATACATTATTTATGGTTTCAGATTTCCTCATCTCAATATCATAAATTTCTAGATTGTTTAGTATGTATGTTTTTATTTTGTTGTCCATACATTGTTGTTATATCTATATATATCTTAATGAGGTTTCACATATGTTATACCTAATTCTGTAGCTAAATTTAAATCCATAAAACATGCTGAAGAATGTATCTAAACCCATATATGTCTTAATCACTTTATCTTTACCTTTAAGCTTGATTTTAACTGGCACTGCAGGATATAATAACTTCCTATTACTCACTTTTGTCTAAAAGTTTTTTGTCTCATTACTTCCTGATTCTTTTGACTGATTTTTCTACTTTATCTATTAAATTTACAGTGAGTGCTGTTGATGAAGAGTTTGAGCTGTTTTGTTCTTTCTTTGTTGAACTGCCATTTTCTTTTTCTCTATGGAGTAATGTTAGATGTTGCTTATTACATCTTTCACATTTTTCTGGATTTTTACAATTACTACTAAAGTGATTTGATCTGAGCACTTAAAGCATAATTTATTGTCTTTAATGAACTTTATTTCATCTTGGCTTTGTTTTTCTAGAATTTTTCATTTAATTATACTATGATTGTCCTTTTTACAAAAATTACAAAACTGAGATTTATTATTATTACTACTATTATTACTACCATTCTTATTTTTATTGTCATTATTATTATTCCATTTATTATTATTATTAACATTTTTAATTTTCCTTTGTATAAAGTGACTTACCTTTTTCACCTTCCAATTTTGTTTTGGTTTGGTACCAGTGCCAAGTTCTCCAAATAATGGTGTATTCATGATCATTGCTTCTTTTTCAACAAACTTTGTGAATATACTAAAATTTACGTTTTTATTTTCTTCATACATATTATCCACTTTATTTCTCCATTTATCACGCTGTTTATATGGAAGTTTTTTAACTTCTATAAATAGCACCAGTGGAATTCAATTCATTCAAAGGTGAAACATTTTCCATGGCATTATTAATAGCGTCTAAAAACAGAAAATTCTGCCATAACTTCATCTTCATTCTTAATTTCATTCCAATCCTCTACCTTTTTCAAGTATGTGTTAGCAATAACTTGTTAATTTCCATATTGTTTCTCGAGTTTTTCTACTGCCTTTTTATAACTTCTATTTTCATCCATATGCATACAACTTCTCACTATACTTTGGGCTTTACCTTCTGTATACTTGATTAAATAATAAAGCTTATTCATTTCATTTTCACATTTTCTTTCTATATTGGTTTTAAAAGCTAAAATAAAATCTAAAATAACTTTCTAATACCATGACAGGAATTATAGTTGCCACTAGGGGTGCTAATATTTAATGTAATAATACGTAAAATGTACGTTTTAGTTCATACATGTAACCTCAAAAATTTGGTCAACCTAGATAAACTTGTTCTGTTGCTCCAATAATTTCCATTTATAATTCTTTAATATTTTCAGAATGCATGAAACACTTTTAACTCCCACACCACGGTTTCGAGCCTTTCTGATATGCATGCATAACTAATTGTCAGCTTGTTTTATTTCTCATTTGTCATCATTGTGAGTCGAGCGTTAGTATCGGTAGCACGTGTTTTATTGTTTAACTGTTTATTTGATTTATGTTAATCTTATAACACCATCGTTTGAATCTTTACGGCCTAAAATATGGCGCCTACGCCGTCAACTTTATCAGTTTTAAAGACTAGAAAAACTGTGAGTTGTATTGTTTTTGGTGCCTCAAGACTGCTAAAAGACAGTATTTTACTACATTTACGAAAGATATAATGAAGTTTTCTTGTGGTTAGTCATGCCTCTGAAATTAAAACACTGGGTGAAAATAGGTGAGATCATTTCTTTAAAGCTGACCAAGTTATGGAATAGAGCTTTTATTCCTATAACATCGCATAATCAGATTATTTATATTTAGAAACTATTATAAATATACTACAGAAATCTCTTAAAACCATGTAAAAGGCGTTTGAATACAGTATAAATTAAAAATAAAATTATTTCAAGAAAAAGACAAAAAAAAAAGTTTTTATTATTGCAGCCAGCAAATGCAAAAGAATTTTCTACATTGCAATTGTGAAAATTTCGAAAAATTGCTAAAGAGAGAAATTTTTCTTATGAGCCAAGCGAACTGAGAGAAAAATGCGTCGAGTTCTGTTGATATTGGGGCTACCAGGAAAAGAAAAGAAGGAAAGTTAAGATATATTAGGTATAAAGAAAACTGATTCAACAATAAATTAAGTGGATGATAGTTGGGAAACAACAAAGATGGAGGCTGGAGAAGTAATCTACCACTGGCTAATTAAAAAATTGTAGCGATGTGGTGGTTCACATCACTACAATTTCAATAGCCAGGATAGATACTTCTCCAGCTCCATATTCTTTATTTCCCAAACTATCGTCGTCCACTTTATTTATTGTTGAATCAGTTTCTTAATAATAATATTTATCTTAACATTTCCTTCTCCTCCTCTTCCTTTTGGTAGCCACAATATCAACAGAATTCTAGACCATTTTTCTCTCAGTTCGTTGGTCAATAAGAAACAATTGCTCTTCTTTAGGCACTTTTTGGAATTTTTCACAATTGCATGTAGAAAAATCTTTGCATTTGCTGGCTGCAATATCAAAACTTAAAATTTTTTGTCATTTTCTTTAAATAAATTTATTTTTAATTTATACTTAGTTATTTTTTCGCCTTTAACATGGTTTTAAAAGATTTTTGTACTTTTCATAATAGTTTCTAAATAATTAAATAATCTGATTATGCGATATTATAGGAATAAAAGCTCTATTCCAAAACTTTGTCAGTTTTAAAGAAATGATCTCGCCTATTTCACCCAGTGTTTCAATTTCAGAGGCATGTCTTAACCACAAGAAAAACTTCATTGTCTTCCTAAGTAGGTAAATTACTGTCTTTTAGCAATCTTGAGGCACCAAAAACAATACAACTCAGTTTTTCTAGTCTTTAAAACTGATGAAGTTGACAGCTTAGGCGCCATATTTTAGGGCGTAAAGATTCAAACGATGGTGTTATAAGATTAACATAAATCAAATAAACAATTGAACAATAAAACACATGCCACCGATACTTACGCTCGACTCAATGATGACAAATGAGAAATAAAACAAGCTGGCAATTAGTTATTCATGCATATCAGAAAGACGCGAAACAGTGGTGTGGGAGTTAAAAGTGTTTTGTGCATTATGAAATGTTAAAGAATTATAAATGGAAATTATTGGAGCAACAGAACAAGTTTATATAGGTTAACCAAATTTTTGTGGTTACATGTATGCACTAAAACGTACATTTTACGTACTATTACATTAAATATTAGTACCCCCAGTGGCAACTATAATTCCTGTCACGGTATTAGAAAATTGTTGCATATTTTCAAAAAATCGATTACAATCAACCTTGGGCACCGGTAATATTGTTGTAACATCTCCCAAAATTTTAAGGGTAAAGCATACATATCAAAAGGCCAAACTTTTCCGCACTATTACAACTTAGGAATAAATAAATATCACTTTTTCGGTTCCACCCTAATATATATATATATAATTAAAAAAATCATCAATCAGAAAATCATTTTTTTAATAGTGAAGATATTATATATATATATATATATATAATTTACGTAATATTTTTCTCTGTCACTGATTGACTCCCTTTTTTTATATCAGAAATGAAAATATGCTGAATATATATTTATATTTTATATTTAAGAATTATAATAATTATAATTATAAATATAATTGAATTATAATATTTTAATATTACTTTTTATATTATAATTTATTTTATTATTCGAAATTAAAATAACTATTAAAATAAATATTTTCATTTATAATTATATTGTATTTATTATAAATTTATAGTTTATTTAATTACAATTATTTTAATTTATTTAAATATATTATATAAAAAATAAAACTATTTTATTTCAGGTAAAAGTTATATCTTTATGATTATTTGATAAGATTTATATAAATATATTTTATTTTCTGGAATATTATCTTCCTATAATTTATATTTATTTATAAATAATAACAATTAATTCTGTTATATTTAATATTAATATAATAACAATTAATAAACTCTCTCTCTCTCTAAAATTTATAATTCAGAATAATAATAATCTACAAAAAAATTAATGTTTTTATAAAAATATATTCTTACATAAGATATCTTATTATATTATTAGTAGATAAAAATATTTTTATTAAGATATTTTTATGTTAATATAATATTACTATTATATGTTTTTTAATATTATAATTCATTTAACTTTATTCTATATAAATATACTATTTTATAATTTTATTATATAAGAACTATTAATATGTATATTAATATTAATTAATACTTAATAAATATTTATTAAATATATTACTTATAATATAATTTATTATTATTACAAGTCCTTGGATTACTGTTTTTAATTTTAATTATATTAATTATATATTAATTGATATATATTTTATATTAGTATTTATTATGATTTTATTATATTTAATATATAATATATATATAATATATATATATTATATATATATATATTATATATATATATATATTATATATGATATATATATGATATATAATTATGTATATATAATATATATATAATATAATATACGCGTTGAAGTGGCAATTCAGTCCACGTGGGCAATTCGGTCCAGGCGGCTCAAAATAGCCTATACGATGTAAAAATATACTTCTTAAAAGATGTTAAAAATAATGTAATTTTTAATGTAATTAGATATTAATTTTTTATGAAACTTTAATTTAAGTCCATTAATTTTGTTGATTTTTTTTTCTTTTTCTGAGCCCTATAAAATCGGGTAAATTTTAGGCTAATTGCTAAGAATCATACAGGTCAAATAATTGTACTACATTATTGGTACCAGGATATAGTACTTAAAAATAGTTTCATAACCTTAATGCAATCGTTGAAGTCATTCAGGCAAGAGATAAATTGTTTTATTATAAAAAATTGTTAAAATAGGGCATTTTCGGTCCAGGTTAAAAATTTGCGTGCGTGGGGGCAATTCGGTCCACATTGAAATCTTCATTAAATTAAATTTTTTAATACTTTTAACAAGAATTTTTATCGAAATATAATGTTTACAAATAATTTTTTACACTTTTACAGCAAGATAGGTAGGTAAGTTTTTCAACTTAGGCCTAATTAACCTATACAAAATTTTTTTAGCAAGATGGTTCACACTTACGCCAAAAGTAACACAGCAGGATACAAAGGGATACTCTTATGATGATGTTGCCAGACCCTTAAGCAGTTTTCGTTCGTGCATTGGTTTAGTGCTTAAGAAACGTAATATGCCTAAAAACGCTCTTTGAGTTGCATTCGTTTTGTGCAAAGCAGAGTTTGCTGTTTATTTCCGTGTGGCAAAACAGCACAAGGAGATCGTATAGAAAAGAAATACGCCTGCGACCTAACGTAACACTTTCGTTAATTCTGCTGAAACTTACTGTACTAAGAAAAGAAATTAGATTCATTTTGTACTTAAAAATTTAATCACTCTCTATATATCTATAACCAAAGATATATCGTTTTTGTCTACAAGCAACTCGCAAAATCGCTAATACAATATAACAAAAACTGCTCCTCCCATCTCACGCTCACATGAATATTACACCCATTCAATCTTGTTCTCAAATATAGGAATTCTCGCGTTTTCTGCAAAACACTCTATCGCGGTAACTTCCAGATTTATATGTTTTCAAACCCAATCTTGCTTAAAAAATATAATATTGTGATACCTAGTTTAAAAAGAGGTCTACCCTTGTACAAGTCGCTTCGAGCTTGCGTCTCTATTTTCTGTTCAAACAGCGGTGTGTGTTGCGATATATTTGTGTTTCAATAACATCGCCAAAAATTATAAATCAATAACGCTCGACAAACGTAAAGAATTTCCTTATCTCTGTATATACAGAATTAAAAAAGAATGAGCAACTTGACAGAGAGACATTAAGAAGATTCCTACGTAGGCAGAGAGACAACTTTTTTTGTATATATTTTTCCTACCTACAAACCAACATCAAACCACATTTCTGGAAACACGCACATATTATTTTCAGTAAATTGTCCAAATTTCCTTAAAATAATATTTTCAATTACCATTATGTTTTAAAAACGGAAAACTTGACTTATCAATGAATTATTAAAATAAAACACTCTTATTTCAGGATTCTGAGGTATTGTTGAACAAATTGAGCTGGACCGAATTGCCCCGCCCCCAGAGAGAATCCGCTTCAAAGACAAATTCGAATCCATCTTGGTTGACCTTGACGGCTTCTTGTTTAACATTAATCCTATATTAGTTAGATAGACTGTCTATACAAATACAATTATGACTAATGTGTACTATCTTCTTCTTATCAAGCTTGAATAAATTAACTAATATATATATAATACACACAAAAGTGTTCGATCAACAAAGAAAAGTCCTATACATAGCCATAGGACGTGTGCCTCCTTTTCGATACTACCCGCTCTCTTTGGACTGATATTGTGCCCCGTTTTGAGCAGTACTGCTGGCTCATATACTATGCTAGTTATATATATATAGGGATGAGGCTCTGGGTTTATACGACCCTGAAGTCTTATTGTAATAGTATAATAGGGTCGCTAAGTTCAAAATATAGCCATAATTATAATATAATAATAGGTACTATTATCGTTTAATAAAACGTTATTATATATCTGTATGACTTATATCCATTTTCCCTTGATCATACCTTCATTAATTATATACTTTGTATACGTGAACGCTCTATATTACCGTTATTATTATATTATATAATACTTAATATATATTGATGTAGTATATTTAATATATACTCTTATTTTACTTTCTTAATATATAGGTTCATATATATACTATAACGCAGGCTAGGGCAGGTGCTTATCTCAAGATAGGTATTATGAGAGCTATTAATATCATCTATACTACGTATATAGATTAAACCCTATTAATCCCTAACCTTTAAACTCTGTCTCGCAATCTCTCAGCTCGAATCGTTAATTGAGCCGATAAAGACCTGAGATCTTGGCTGTGGTGTTAGTGGCGAGCCATATGACATTGGTGATTTGTGTTGAGGTAGTTCAAAGCCTGGGCCTAGATTGTTAACTACGGTACGCCACTTATGCATGTATATACTCGCCTCGGTCTGTAAGCTTACTAGCTTCCCAAGTGAGCATCAGATTTTGATGGATAAACAATGTGTTGAAGTGTTAGTGTATATACACTTATAAATTCTCACTCTCATTTATCTCGCCTTACTTTTAGAGAGTCCGTCCTAGCCATAGTGTCATTTACTATCTTGAATAACCTGTATCTATCTGAGCTGGAATAGACATATCTCATCCTTACCTCTCATCCACTTCTTTAGCACGAGGATGTGCATCATTTCATTCATAAAGTGGGAGTTGGCCAATGTGTTGCTGGTAATCATTATTATCACTACTCTACTATTTTAGTAAGCTCTCTCCTCGCGGTCTGTGCTGTTTGCGCTTAACGCAATTTATGAAAATATTCATCCTTTCTTTTATAACACCAGTGTTTGCAGAAAAAAAAGGATCGAACATTATGAAAAAGAGAGAATAGATATATATTCAGATTCAACATAACCCTCTGTATATTCCTGTGTTGTGTATTGTGTAAATTCCATATATGCGGCAAATAATAGAAACTTCTACACACCAGAACTCCTCAAAATATATTGCGAGTGAGCGTGAGCGTGACACGTAAACAATCCAACAATACCTACTGGTGATACCAGTTCTTTTTAATACAACAAAAGTTTCATCCAAAAAAATTTTATGCCAGCCCTCGCGTCCCAAAATAGCACTTAATTCTGTAAATAATATTATTATAAACAAATCAAATAGAATATTAGTAGAGACAGTAAAACTTGAATAAATAGCAGAGTAAACTGGTAAATAAGTTAAATGGATCTCATCTTTTTTACGTAAAATAATCTATAATTACAAAGCGCCTTCGCAACAATTACGTTGCCTTGACGTGCTCATTATTTTCCCAGTGGAATCCTTTAACTGCATCCTGAGCTATAATTGAGTATCTCGAACTGGATGTAATATCTTGTCTGTTTATATGTTTTTACGTCTGTGAACAAGAAGTCATACTCTCTATATTCACTCTTTATAACATCTCCATTTCCGAGGTCAAGATAAAGCAATTTCTTTATCCATTCAAATATAGTACTATATATATTAAAAATGTAGTGAAGTATTGGTAAAACCTGCTGATACCAAAGTTATTGATCAGAGTCTATTACATGCCCTACCTAGTACAGAAACACATTTAATTTTATTACAATATCAATATTTATAGTTAAGTTTATATATATGAAAGAAATGGATTATATGATGAGTGGGATTTTATTATAAAATCCGCAAGTAATCATGCACTGGTAATATTATAACAATACAGGTCTCTTCTTATTATTAAATAATTAATCAATTAAATTTTACCTATAAAAACAATCTGTAAAATTGAAAGCTACAGTACTATTGTGGAATATACTCTCCTTTAAGAATAAATGCATCTCTCTAGTAAACATATTCATAGGCTGTATATAAGTATATAGGATGCTATATGCTTTTAAGTGCTTGCCAAATTATTTACTGTACTATTTAGCATTTCTATCCCTTTTACTGAAACATATTTTTTTGGAAGTGACACAAATTAGTCTCGACTGACGTCAGTTTTGAAGTGTGTAATTGATTAGTGATATTCGAGTGTGTAATAGTCTCTCTCTCTACTGAAGGAAATGTCTGTCTCTGTGCAAATCCACGGTATCTTTTCTCCCTCTCACTGCTCTCTGGCCTCTCTCTCTACCTCGTGCTCATTGCGCATACATACATCGTTCCTCTCTCTCTCTCTCTCTCTCTCTCTCGCTCTCTCTCTACTCTCTCTGAAGTAGTAATAAGTGCAATTGAAGGTATAATTATAAGTGCATTACCTGTAAATGACCTATCATATAAGATGTCCTAAATTCCACCAAAAAATATCATATCTCATACTACTCATTATGCAAGTTCAATATCAATATAATTGGTCCAATACTAACTGTCTAAAAGCTATTATAAAGTGGTTACGAAATATCAGAAGCTAGAGCTTATCAACAATCTAATCATCCAAAAATATTAGCCACATAAACTTTATCATGTAGGTATATATAATTCAATATAGTGGACTTACTGAGATATATTATTTATATAACTTGTTATTATTTATATTTTTATTTTCGGAGTTATATAAAAAATTGTTGTTTATTACTTTCTTATATATGCAGTACTGTTTTAGATAATCAATTTTTCATTGATTGAGGTTCTCATATTTCTCTGATATAAGTGTTCCTTTATGTATTTAGATAAAACTTTAATAGATTCCTATATGTAATCAAATTACCATTGCAGAAGTCAATTACTATCTTTTTGTGTTTATATAAATTCTGGTTAGCTTCTAAAAGTACTCTGAGGGCTAAGGGCGATATGCCTGCAATCCTTACTGCCAACTCCAATTCCCATTACAATAGCGTTATAAATAACATGGCTTTGCATTTATAAAAGTAAATTTCCACTCAGCTGTTATATATAAATATATGTCCATAGTCTTCTTCATGGAAACATAAATTTATAAAAACGCTTAAATTTTATATTATATTTGAGATAACTATAGAGCAATCACATTAATAATATTAAATGTTAGCCAAAACTGTTTCAGTTACTTAGTACAATTTACCTGGATACTATTCAATCTATAATATATATTTGAGATATATAACTTGTCTATATGAAGGCTATATATATACCTTATTTAATATATATCTATTAGGACTTAGAAACATATGGTTGTGATGTTAGTTAAATCACTTGGACCGATACGACACCGAAGCTTTGGAGTAGTTAGTCTGCTACGAAAATTGATAATAAAATCAAAATGGATAATGAAGGTGACCTGGTCTGTTATATCCCAATCGATAAAAATCTTGGCACAGTATTTCATCATGTGATCATTAAGACAATACACTCCCACTTTATATTAATTTTGAGTGGACAAAAAGTTTCGATAACAGGGCATACATAATTACTTCTATTATTTCCTCTTCAAATGGTTTCTTTTAAGGCTTTATAGGTGATGAGACTCAGAATGTTTTGTATATGTATAATGATGTATAAAATGATCTCTACTCACTACGGCGCTCAATAATCCTCCTTGAACCCAATGAAGATTTTTGAATTGGAAGTCTTCAAACGAATAATCTGGGAAATGGTGTGTTTGTATAAATGTTTCCCTATCACCCTACTAGTATTTTAATAAGTGAATAATGGATTCTCCTTTGGATTCGTATTAATTAATAAGTCACACTATTACATTCTCGAGATACATCAAATACATGTATTAGACCATTGTCTCAGAGCCCTTTATCTCTTTACTTGGTCTGTGTCCAGAATTGTAAAAGGTATTGGGTGACTCGTTCATCAAATGTTATATATATGTAAG
>JABUQX010014503.1:10000-20000 GCA_015478945.1 Trachelipus rathkii
GACTAGGCTAATTACGTAACGGGGTTTTGGTACTTATTTATTTAATTGAATCAAGTTGTTACAACCGTGTTTGTGTACACCATTTTATTTGAGCTCTCATTTTAATTATACTATAGCATTCCGTTTAACAGATGTGTGTTCCTTTTAAGATAATCTGGTGGTGATCGGAGTTTGCTAATTTATAGAACTCAATCGAATAGAGATTTGATCTTAACTAAACTAGCCGTTGAATGTGATTTGAACACACATGCTAACACACAGCTAATGATCATAGACACACCACACAACTAGGTCAATAAGTCAGCGCAGTTTGTATTATTTGCTAGTCGGTGTTGTGTAGCTCTGTAGTTCTTCTTCTAACATGTGTCAAACTTCATCTATAAATCATTATTTATTTTTTTAACAGACATTTGTGTTCCATAAAATGATAATGATAACATTTTATAACATTTCTAACACATTTGTAAAACCCTGATGTCTCATTAGCTTCTATCGTTGATTTCTATCCTTTAAACTTAATGAGTATCATTACGAGAATATAACCTCATAAAGCCAGGATCACTTCATTACATTCTTTCGGCTGCGCAATAAGTATTTACTTTTCAGTTTTTTCTTATAAGATTTAGTACACTTGCTCCTCAAAAAAAATCACTCACACATTCGTCAATTATTTTAGAGCAAGAGTCTTTAATAATGGGAAGAATGGAATCTATTGCTTTGAACGGAAGTGTGAAATTTGAGGAATGATTGTTTAAGAGTCATGTCTTCTTTCTTAAAAAATGAGAGAGATTTTACCTAAGATAAATAAGAATCTCATGAACGTCGTCCATACTTTACCCTAGTGTGAATAATGTAAAAATTTACACATTTAATTCAAGTTGAATAATAATCACTAATATACTATTTTAGATCATATTAATAAAGAAGCCTCACCTTACGTACGATTATTGTAATTTCGGTAAAAATAAAATTCTCACACGTATATGTTAGAGACAGGCAAAGTTATTCACTACTCTGAATTATTCAGTCACAAAGATTACTAAATAAACTAGATTGATTCAGAATCGTTTCTTTCATTTTCGACCGCACATGATTTGAAATAAAAGGTAACATAATAATATGAAAAGATGCAACATTTGCAAGATTATGCTGCGAAATATCAGCAATATATATCCATAGTCTTCCAAATGTGACATCTTTTCAAACGAGTTCGTCACTTTTTCAAAGAAAATTATGCGTGGTCGAAAATAAAAGAAATAATACAGAAGCCATCTAGTTTTTTATATATAATCTTTGTGAGTGAGTAGTTCGGAGTAGTGAACAATTTTGACCATTTTTAGATAGTATAGTATAGTATAGTATAGTATAGTATATAGTATAGTTATTTATAGATATTAAGTAATATAGTATAGTATAATTTTAGTTTTTATAGTATAAAAGAAACACATATCTATATATTTATTATTCATTGCAAAACTAACCCTCATATCTATATATATATATATATATATAATATATATATATATATATAATTTTTTTTTTTTACATTTGTCTAACCACCACTCCGACGGTTGAAGCGAAGCCCCCTATTTCAAGGAGGGAGGTGTTTTTGCACGCCTAAACTAGAATACTACACAACGAACGCAAAATTACGCAGACAGATGAGCAACCAGACGCCGCGTACTTTGAAGTTGCGGGAGATTAAATTCAGCAGGAAACACAGAAGATGGTAGAGAGTTCCAATCAGAGACAGAAAATATATAATATAATATATATATTACCAGGCGTATTTTATAAGATGTTGATACTCCAGGAACGGAGAGATCAAGAAAAATCTGAAATAATTTTATGATGGTAGGGTAAATACATTAGTAAAAATACTGGGGATTTTTTCAGAATGTATTTACTTAATATTAACATAAAAAGTAAAAAAAAAGAAAAGTTAGCTAATATTATATGCATCCTCTCTCTGCCTCTCGCAACCTAGCCTAGGTAGTATTTAATAAAATGTTAAGCTTCAGGCTCATTTATTTCCCGAGGATTTTATAAACATCATCAAAAACATCAATGGAGTACGCCTAAGACGAGGATCACTAGCTAGAGGCACACTACCCCTGGCTACGAGGACCTCGGTAATATTAAATTGATAAGATGTGTTAGAGTGTTACTCTCGTCTATTTTATTTTTGATCCGCTGGGAGCCTTCGGCCCACCCCTCTAACTCATAAATACCAACGTTCCCCGCTAAAGACGGGGGTGCCCCGGCTCGCCTATTGTCGGGCGGGGTCCGTGGGTGGAGTTTTTTTTTTTAAAAAAATTATATCGCAATAGATAATCCTATAGGTCATGAATATCGAAACACTTACAACAGATCAAATAGCATTAAATAAAAAGAACATCAAAAAAAATCCAAATCATCTTCAAAGTTAAATTTAATAATAATAATTAATAATAATAATATAATAATAATAATAGATAATAATAAATAATAATAATAGATAATAGATAATAGAAATAGTGAACTATAAATAAATAATACTAATAAATAATAGCACCAAACTAGTCTCGACCTGACCTCAAAGTTACTATAGCAATAATAATAATAGGAGACTTCAAAAGCATTGAATATAATATACTGGTTATAAATATAATAAATGAATAACTGAATAAACTAATTATTAATATAATTATAAATAAATAGTCAAATTATATTAATGGATCAACCTTAATATGATAACTAATAATCGACCCTGTCCAAAAGAATAATACACTCTGTGGGTTGAAAATCCGCTCAGTAATAATTCAATGCTCACCCGCGGCACAAGATAATGTAGTATAAATTTATTGCTCTCAAAAATTTAACTAAGTCCTCCACTCTCTCTCAAGTAGTAACTTATACTTCCATACAAATAATAGAGGCCGTCGGATATGAAAGGCCTTTCTTTTATAGTAAGAACTCCTGCGACAATACCGTCTAAAAGACTGATAGCCATAACGAAATGTCTAGTTGACCTATATCCGAAAAAAGGTGGTTCTCCACCTCGCTCAATCCCGAGGAGTCATTCTCAAAATCATGTATAAATGGTCCCAATTCCCTATTATTAAAGTTATTCATTTGATGGACCGCTTATATTATACCTCATTAAGCATACCGTAGTTTAATATATATATTATATATTGTGATGTTGTAGGTTTATATCCAAGATCAATTTTTTTAATTTGTATTTTATGTTTAAAGGCCAAGGATGTTAATTATTATTTAGTAGTACCAACAGTATAAGAAGACGATATGAATAGAACCGTATCGAAAGATAGTAATTATAGTAGATAGTTGGAATTATTAGGTTTGATTTATATGTGAAGTTTATATTATATTAGGTAGATGGTTTGTTAAGAATGATTGATGATTTTAAATATAAGAATTATAAATTATTATCACTAATATGTGTTTGAAGTAACGAAACTATATGGTAATACACTCCCGGTAAAATCCATATATCCAGTAAATCTATATATCATGCTGAGAAATAGAAATCGATAAATAGTATATATATATTAAATATAGGAGTAATATATTAGGCAATTTCATTGAATAAATAGTATAAAAAGAATTAGTAGTAGTAATATATAAGCATAGTAAAATTGATATAAAATGTAAGGTTTTAATTTATATAAAAGAAATGGAAGTATATAGGTATATCGGAATAGTATATCTCTCTTATAGTATCATAATATCGTAAGATTATACGATATTATTATTTAATATTTTGCTATTTCCATCCTTTAGTATCATTAATTATGCTAGTTTATTTAAATTAAATATAGAGGCTTATTTTAGCTTGTTAGACAAAAGATAGTGATAAGCCAAAAGTATATCGCGAAATCGGAATTCGAACTAATGATCCTATCGATGAAAGGCAATTAAGCATTTTACCCTATGGCAAAACTGGGCAATTTTCTAACCCGGGCCCATTAATAGTTGAAATCAAGTTGGAGAAGTGCTAAGTGGTCACTTGTATGCAGGTTAATTCTCCTCTTTCCCAGTTCAGAGAATAAAGTAAATGTTTGCCCTGTCTTCGAACTTGCTATATAAATTAAATCTTTTGTTACCTTAATCCTTCGCGGTTCTAATAAAGACAGATAGAACCCTGATTAATATTATAATATATATATATATTATTATATATATAATATATATAAGGATACAAACCATACTAATAATAATTATACAGAATATATAATTAGAATAATAAGAAGAATAGTAAAAGTAATATCGCCCTACTATAGTCTCAATATACTAATAAAAGCCTAGACATATTGACATAGCTAGTAACTTAATATTATATTATTTAGTATAATATTTGAGTAATAAGAAATACTATATTAGGTAAGGGTAAATTATCTATAATAAGTAATTATAAGCAAAATATAGTTATATATAAAGGATTGTGAAAACCCAAAGGGTAAGAGGTATAGTATACTTATGTTATATATACTATATTAGAGTATAATATAAGCTAAGTAGAACGCGTTACGTACATCTAATAATACTATCATACGGGTATATCTCAATATATAGCTTATATTTATGGATATTATGTACATGAGTACGCTAACTCTAACTCATTCACGTACAATAGATATCTCAATACCTATATATATACGTTATGATTATCCTAAAGGGCTAGTAGTATAGGTATAGAATAAACCATTATTAAATTAATCTAATAAGTTATATAGATATAGGTATAAATGTATAGTATTATAATACGCTACTTAAGATTATAGACCTCGATAGCGTACTTATATATATAACTATCCGTAAATAAGCCTATTTATATATAATATACTGGTAAGCTAATAGTAATTACGGTAGGAAAAGAAGTTGTATAAATGGTATATAATATAAATATAAATAAGTATAGTAATATTAACCTAATATGTATATTATATAATGATTACTAAATGATAAATAATAATTAGAAAGAGTTGAGAATAGGTGTTTCAAAGATCTAGAAGAATACAAGTAGGAGGATAGCTATTATATTACGCATTATATATTATTAGATATATATTATAAGTAAGTATAGCATTTATCCTGATTTGCGTTATTCAGTATTTAGCTGCTAGTTATATTTATATGCATTACCTATTTTTTCGATATAGTAATACTGTAGTTATGGATCATATATAGAATGTATTATACTAGTGCTTATCCACATTATACAAACTTAATAGAGGGAAATGATTAGTTATAAGTAATATAATGATATAGACAATAGAGTATAAATAATAGATATTAATATATATATTTAATATAATATACGTATATTATATAAGTGGTACTATATTTATATAAATATTAATATGGTGTCAGCATCGGAAGCCCTATTAATACTCATACTATACTTTACCATAATTAACTCGGTAGAGGAATATGCTACTATACCGGTATAAGCCTATCACCATACCTATCATACCGCCTCCCTAACGTCGTTAGAATATTATCTAAGTATATGTAGCTACCAGTATATTTCATACTCATCAGTTTTACGATATTATGTTAATCAACTAAGGTCAATAATAGGCTATAATAAGTGATCACCTTAAGAGAGGGAGAAGGTAAGGAGAATTGGAATGTGAATAAATTAAGTATACTACAGATGAATATCGAGTTATTCCAGGTATATAGTAGTATGAATTAGTTATAATAGAGTATAGAATAAAATAGTATATAATATATTAGAGCACATAAATATGATAGTATTTATGGAACCTTTTCAGTATGTAAAGTAGTATAAGATATAATTAGTATCCTATAACAGGAACGAATCAGATAATAGTACTGATAAATACCTATATAATATATATAATAAATAGAGTTAGATAGTGGATTAATAGGAATTAAGAACAGATTTACAGAAGTATATTTAGTTATTAGAGATTAGTTTTTTGGCATATGATAGGCTATTAACCAGGAATATATAATATATATATATTTATAGAAGTATTCCTTCTCCCTTTTCGTTAGTTCCTAAGATATAATATTCCAAAGCGAGGTATATATAGTTAAGTATAGCACTTTCTGGTATTATTTTGATGATAAAAGCTCGCTTATTTATATATTAATTGCTCGTCGAGAAAGTATATCCTCATTATATGCAAACTAAATATCTTATAGTATATTAGACAAATGATAATGAAATAATATATTTTAAAATTATTTATAAAAATAGAGTTTATAGATAGTATATATATATTATATTATATATTATATTATATATACAGAGATAACAGAGAAATTTATTTTAATTATCTAATTCTCCCTAGATAACGCTATACTATGTCTCTATATGACACTGATAATAAATGGCCAGAGAATACAAGACGATATCGAATCACTAAATGTAGATGAATATGATTATAAGTTATAAGTATAATAGATTTAAGAATTATTTATAGTATTCTCGAATAGAAGGAATATTAGTTAATACTTACTTATATATGGTAATATATATTACTATATATTATCATATAATATCATATATAAATATAAATTATATAAAATCTCAACTATGACAATTAACAGCTACCCTACCTTATATCGGGCAAATTTATTGTCTCGAATATATATATATATATAATATATAAGTTAGTTATTATCATATCACAGAGATCATATAAGCAGTTTATATACTTAATTATTACCATATATTATAATATTATTCAAGGTTATAATTATACCTATACTATACGTTAAGTATAAGCAAACTACTAATAATAAATATATAGGTATATATAGATACCTCCTCCTAAATCTATATATAGTAGTACTCATGTAATATACATAATATATTATAATATAAGTATTATAATTAGTGTACTCTAGATAAAGATAAATAAACTGTATAAGTAGTAGGTCAGGTAATGTGAATAGCTTGATATTTAGTATTCAAGTAAGAATATATAAGTGTATATATAAGCTGTGTAAAGTAATGGAAATATATAAAGGTATATTATATAATATAATATTAAAATATATTAAGATAGTAAATTATAATAATGATAGTTGTATAATATATATGTATAAGTATCTTAAGATATTTAACTAATAGCGTTAGCTACGAATGTTATTATATAGTAGTTGTTATTATATTATAATTAATAAATAAGAGAGAAGGACTAGTGGTGAACATAGCTGATAAGTATAATGATTTACTATATATAAGTAAATTGTAGTTATTATATTATGTAGATATCTCGATCATATTCCACTCTCAAACTTGGAGCGGGAAATAAATTTTGGAAAGCATACAAACTTGGAGTACATATTGTTGGTTCAGGCACTGCAGCGGTGCTGCTGTTTCATACCCGGTACGAACCCCCGGGTGCGAAGTTTGTAGTTCGCTTTAACTGTGGGATTATCTGTTGCAATCTTAGCTAAGATGGTGATAAACTGCTCTCACGAATACGTGCTTACTAAGGAGAAGTATATGAAATGAAAAAGACAACGCTGAGGGTTTAGCCCGGTGTGCTCCGGCATCCGAGGAATGATTCGGGCTGCTTTGAGCCCCTACACCTCTCTGACACTACCGTTTTTGCATCGTATGAGAGGACTCTCTACAAACAACTACGAGCTACATTCAGTGGGTATTCAATTTCGTAACAGTTGAAATCCCTAAAATGATAACCCGGATGACCTCTCGAGACTTATTGATTAGTGGTGTTTTAGAATCCACAGAATTGTATGAGGACCACCCCTTAGGGGTTGCAGAAGAAAAAAGAAGATTTAAAGAAGAGATATTTGGAAGTAAAAGAGAAGAAGATTAAGGCTGGACGAAGAAGGAATAAGAAGAATAAGAACATGGTAGAGATGGAGAAGGCAGTATTGCGGGCACTGCACTGGGCGCTCCCACTGACTTGGAGAGGACCTCAAGCCGATGCCAGAGTTGAAAATCCTGGTCAAACGTATGCATAATAGCCCGAAAGGGTTAAAAAAAAATTTATTGGGTTAATTTTTTTCCCCATAGTGTTAGCGACCCTAGATTATCGATTTTGAAAGGGTATTCAGCAATCCCGAAAGTTATGTCTTGAGACCCAAGGAGGGTAGATTCCGTTAACAAAAAAAAAAGAGGAAGAAAAATGGCAAAACATAGAGTGCTAAAAGAAAAAGACGGGAGATAGATAGGATGAAAAAGAAAAAAGAACAACTCGGAGATGGAATACTACCCCGATGCAGGAGTCGGGGCAGGTACGGTGCGGTACGGTACGGTGCGGTACGGTACGTGTGGTGATGTACGGTGTGGTGCGGTGCGGTGCTGAGTAATATAGTAATAATATGATAATATATTATCTATATTGTTATATATATATATACTGATTATTATTATATTAAGTATAAGAGTATAGTATATAAGCTTAATATATATATTAAATTTAATATGATATATGTATGGAGTTATAAAATATATATATATGTATTATAAAATATATAAATATATATAAGTTATATATATATAGTATCATAAGAAGACATAGCTAGTTATTAGTTATTATATATATATATATAAAATAGTAATAAGTATAAATTTAGTTAGTTATATATATATAGGAGATAGTATGAATAAATATGATTTAAGATAAATAATAAGTATAACATAAATAGAACATTTATATATATAATCCATGATAATAATAATTATATTAATAGGATAGATTACGTAGATTCCTAATAATATTTTACATACGAGACATATAATCATAAATATATATATATATATTTACTATACTATATATATATATATATATAAATATCAGTATATGTACTAATATATATAAGGTTATAGTGTTATTATTAATAATAGGTATTATTAACATAGGTGATCATAAATTAATATTTACCACCCTTAGAATAATTTATAATGAATAATATAGTTTATATATATTAGTTGGTAACATATTTAAATATAATATATATAGTAAGTTAGAGGATATATATATATATAATAGTATAATTATACATAATATACTAAGTCACATCATATGTATTATATATAGTATATATTCATCTATAAGACAGGGTAGAGCATAAATATAGGTATTAATATTATATTAATATTAGTAGGCATTATATTAAGAGTTAAGATAGTATATGGTGATATATCCATAATATACTAACGTAGTATATATATATAATTATATGTGCTTCTCGGGCGCCTCCAGAGGTAGTTCTACTGGCGATTTTATACTTTTCCATATCTTTACTAGTTTAATGGTTTTCCTTGCGCCCTCGAACAGCTACAAGAGACTTGCGGTGATGTAGTTTTGGTGGGCGCAGTATGAACATATCCAAAAGCATTGAACCGGATCTATGGCACGCGTCACTGCTCCCAAGCCTCCCTTCCTTTGGTTTTCCTCCTTCACTTTGCTTACTTATGTCTAGTTTCTCTCAAATCGCTCATGTCCGGCTGTTGTTGACGGGAGTCGTACTTCTTCTAGTCTTATATCTGTAATAATTGTGGTGCTCTCAGGGTTCGTCCTTATCTCCTACTTTACTTCGTCACTTTTCACTGATTAATGATCTTCTGCACTATTGCAACATCCTCTATAGTCTAAATCCACTCGCTTTAATATGCCGCTGACTCGACCCTTCATTCTACCCTCATTATCAATTCTGCTTCCCTCTATATACTCTTCTCAGGAATCTCGCCCTGCGTCCATCTAACTACTTTCCGAATCTATATTCTCGACTGAACGAATAGAGAATTCCGCAGTGGGATCGCTCATCAGAACCTTGGACAATATTAATTTATATTAAAACTCAATCATATAACAAATCTCCCTCTCTAAAAAACCAAACTTCACAACATTTCCACAGTGATCTCTTTCGGACGGTTCTCTGCGTCTCTCCTGCTTGACGAAGTGTAAAACATCCTTGCCTTGAACAATAAACCAAAAAAAATGTCAACCTCACATCACACAGGTTGCAAATAGGGCGCACT
>JABUQX010014503.1:22500-50255 GCA_015478945.1 Trachelipus rathkii
ATAATATATATATATAGAAGAGCATATATATATATATATGTATATATATATATAGTGTAAATGTATTTATATACATATATAAGTAAATATACATAGGTTGGATCATGTTTTTTAGAACTTTCCTTAATAATTATTTCTTGATCTTCTTTAAAATCTATAAAAAGGTTCTTATGTTTATAAAATGTTTATGTTTATAATATGTATTAATATCTATTTTTTCATTTTGGGTATGATTTCATTTACATATAGTTAAACAAAACTACATTTAAAATAATTTTAATAGTTACTATTAAAATAAAAATACTATTTTATATTAAAGATCCAATAAAATTAATTTTTGCAATTTTTTTTTTATAAAATATAAGATACTATTTAAATTTAAATGTATTTTCAATTTTAAATATGCTTGTAAAAATATTTTATAAAGATTCAACGATCTTTGGTTTCTGATGATAATATTTAGTTTATTTACCCAAATTTTGGAGCGAGGAAATCCTCGTAATTTATGAAAAATAAAATATATTTATATATATTTATTGGCCCTGTTATGTTTTAAGACTCCGTCAGTTTTTTTTTTTTTTTTTTTTTCTTAACATATTGCTAGTATATGATACTAACAATGAATTTCAGTGGTGATGGACATGATTCAAAAGTTCGAAATATTTAAATAATTTTTTTCACTATCACATTTATACTCAAAAAAAATTTTAAAAATTAAAATATCTCTGAAAAAAAGATTCAAAATATGAAAAACCAATCACATATTTGAAATCAGCGTATAAAAGCTTATTACAAAAATGTAAAAGAAAAAAATATTTAAAAAATTAAAAACAAAATATGGCGCCAACGGGGGACAGAGAGGGGACGTTTTCCACACCCAGTGAGGGGCGTGAGGAACCCCGCGACACCCGCAAATACCAAAGAGCTGGTTCCGGAGACCCTCCCGAGGGGGAAACAGTCCCACCCTGTCGTTCCCCGGAAGGCGAGAGACTTCGACTCCTGCCATCTTTGCGGCTTCCCCCTATGGTATTCCTGTAGTTAAAAAAATAAAGCCAAAACTGGACGGAGTCGTAAAACGTAACTGGTCCTATATATTTTTGAATAAAGCCCGTTCCGGCACCCCTTAAATTGACTGTTAGAACATATATCAGAAATATATATATATATATATAGCAGCAAAGATATATATATATATGGTGTATATAGCAGCGTAAGAAGAGCATATAGTTAGTTATATAGTATATATATATATATTAAGAGCAGCAGTATTATTATTATAAATATATATATATATATATATATATAAAAAATCGAAAACTGACGGAGTTGTTAAACATAACGTTCTATTTATTTAAGCAAAATCGTTGAATCACAAATATATTTATAAATTTTCTCACGCATTATTTAAAACTGAAAATACAATTTAATTTAAATAGTGTTTTATGTTTTATATAAAAAAATTGCATCTAGATTTTTATTAAATCTTTAATATAAAAAGTATTTTTATTTTAACATTAACTATTAAAATTATTTTAAATGTAGTTTTGTTGAACTATATGTACTGTAAATGAAATCATACCAATAAAAAAATATCTATTA
This sequence comes from Trachelipus rathkii, assembly GCA_015478945.1. Lineage (NCBI taxonomy): Eukaryota > Metazoa > Arthropoda > Malacostraca > Isopoda > Trachelipodidae > Trachelipus > Trachelipus rathkii. The sequence goes on from JABUQX010014503.1 coordinate 24,100, forward strand.
ATAATATTGTAAACAGAAGTTAATATCCTAAAGTATTTCACAGATTTTAAAGAATGTCAGGAATATGTTGTAATTAAGGAAATTTGTAATGAAAAACCCTATAGATCTCGCCTTCCCCACCCAAAAAAAAAATAAAATAAAAAAATATTTAATACAATATTGCTTCAACTCCATGATGAAAATATAAAAAGGATTATAAAAAAGAAGTAGCATGTATTAGTGATATTAGTTCTACAAGTTGTAAATATGAAATTTAAAGAATTTATACCTTTTTCATGCTTTTTTTTATCATGTTTATCCGCTTGCGGTTGAATCTGTCCTTTTATTTTTTGTTTTAAACCTAGGTTATTTTACAAAATTTGCATAGTGCGCATGGTGCCAGATGCGTTTTTTTTTTAAAGCAATGCAAAGTGAAATAATTTATAAATATAAAAATAAATGTTAAAATCTAGAACGTATGTCACACAACGAGAGTTAAAGTAATGAACTAATTATTCTGAGAAATTTAATTTTTATTTTTTTAAATTTTTGTAAGATAAAACAGAAGAAAGAAAAATTAATATTATTTTTAGGCACCGGTGTTGCCAGAGTAGCGCGCGGGTTACTCTGTAACGCATCCACGGCATCATGTATACCACCCTATGGTATTTATTAATTTAAAAAAAAAGTGTACATGGCATCTACATTCATAATTATACTTTACAAACTTTAGGTACACAAATAAAATTTAAACTGAAATAAATTGTTATAGACTAGTAATTTTTGTTAGCTTAGGTGTGAAGCCAAAAAAAATATATATATATTTCTTTTTATTTTTTTAATTAAATTTTATAAAAAAAAATTCAAAAATGATTCGTATATTTTTCAAAATGAATAGTATAATTTTTGTACTGTAGTTTTTAATATTTTGAAAGGTGTGAAGCTGTTTTATTACTATAGTTTAAATTTGACGCAACTAATTTTATTTCAGTTTTATGAAATATGCTCAAATCCATCCGGCAGGTAACCCACATGATTTTTTTCCCCCTTTTCTTTCTTTTCAGCTAATTTTAAACAATTCAATAACCTTTCATTAAAATCTGAGACTGCGATCTTTTTTACTATTTTCTCTTTAACCAAGTTTTATAAAAATTAAAGTTTGGGTGTTTGTCAAAATTAATTTTGTGGTTTTCATTGAGATTTTCCTCAAATGCAGAGAGTTTCGTTGAAATCAACGAAAGATGTTAGGATTAAGAAGGACCTTTATGAATATATATAATTTATAGTATAGTTATATATATATATATATATATATATATATATATATATATATATATATATATATATATATATATATATATATATATATATATATATATATATATATATATATATAGTGGCGGCTCTTAGGTAAAATTGTGTGGTACTTGATTTTCAAACTTCCATCTATTCGTCTTTCTGTAACTTTATATCGACCTCTCTTCCATTCGTTTTATATCCATTGTTACAGGCAGTCACCACATTTCCTTTAAATTCCTCAGAATTCTGTTCTCTCTATATAAACAATATAATTGAAGTCATTTTATTCCATTTTTCCATTAATGATCTCTGTTACTTTTCGTATTATCCACTTTTATACCGATGACTATATTCGTCGTTACTCCTTCCTATTTGATGGACGACCCAATCCCCTGTAAATAGGTGATGCTAGGAGGGTTGCCTTGGAGCAACACATCTTTGATCTTTTTTTGTGCTGCTAGTTGGATTAAAGAAAACTTGGCTGATTTAATTAATCAATAACTCAGTTTCTTTGTTAATTTACTATGAATTGGAAAGAGGAATTCTCGAGGACAATCGGATACAATTAGATATCCTGCTATTTTCAAAGACCTGATAGAGGAAATATATATTACATTGATGAGAGATTTTCTTCTAGCAAAGAGAAAAAGCTCTGCGATTTTTATCTGCTATGATTCAACTGTACATTCTTAATATGTACTTCTACCAAGGTCTAATTTATATTTCGTCTTTCAAATTCCATTGGTGATGGTTCCTGTAACTTTTCATTTTGTTTTTTAAATGGTCTTATTTTCTATAAGTTTATTCCTTAATCTTATCTAATAACTAAGAATTATATCTCTATCCAAGCTAATTAATATTATTGGCAAACGAAAAACAACTCGTCACCGCCTCTTTTCTTCTTAACCAACCAGTGTAGATATTACATAATATTATCTATCAGACAAACAGCAAAATTCTGCAGTTGTAGATAAAAACCGTCTCTACACACTTCAAAGAATAATATATATATTATATATATAATATATATATATATATATATATATATATATATATATATATATATATATATATATATATATATATATAATATAGTTATTAATTTATTTATATATTATATATATGCTAGTATATATATATAATATATATATATAATAATATTATATATATAATATCCGTTCTATATATAAATGGTCAGCCTCTAGAAGAGCCACAATCCATATCCCAAAAACTAACAGCAGCTACCAGGAAAAGGAAAACATTGCTGGAATGCTGGTCCAATTTAGTGCGGAAAATGCAGAGAGAAAAAAAAAAAAAAAAAAAAAAAAAAAAAAAAAAAATATAATCTCAAAAATATTAAGACTCAGCGGAAAAGGAATATCATTTTTGGAATCCTCGTAAAATTTTGGATAAGAAAATGTAAAAAAAATAAAAAAATAAAAAAAATTATTGTTAATAATTATAGTAATATGATTAGAGGGCCTATTTAGAGACCTTTTATTGGTTACTCGTTAAAATAAATAGACTTTCTATTAAATTTTGCTTTTTTTTAACTAAATTGAATACCCCATAGGGTATAACCGCATCTGAAGCAAGGAGGTCGAGGGTCTCTGCGGCTTTTCCGGGGAACTACGGGGTAGGACTAATTCCCTCCCTCCGGGGAGGGTTTCCGGAATCCGCCCGCTCTTTGGAGTATTTGGGTGTCGCGGGGGTCCCTCCGCCCCTTCCCCTACGGGGTATGGAAACGTCCCCCCCCTGTGTTCCTGTCGGCTCGAGCCGCCTAAATTTTGGTTTTATTCCTTTTAGAAAAAATATATTATATATTTAAATAACTATTTCCCACCACCCCCCAAAAAAAAAAAGCCAATTTTTATTTTTAATTTTTTTTTTTTTTTTTTTTTTTACATTTTCCTAACCAAAATTTTACAAGATTCCAAAAATCTCCTCTCCTTCCCTTTTTTTTTTAAAGTCTGGAACTTCCGATTTTTTTTTTTTTTTTTTTTTTATTTTTTTTTTTTTTTTTTTTTTTTTACATTGTTTTCATTGCTTCAAATTTTGCCAGATTCCAGCAATGTATGCCTGTTATGGTAGCTTTCGTAGTTTTTGAGATATGGATTGTGGCTCTTCTAGAGGCTGTCTATATAATTAATATATTATATATCGCTATATATACCTATATATATATAATATATATATAATATATAATATATATATATATATTATATATTATATATATATATAATATAATATATATATATAATATATATATATAATATATATATATATATATATATATATATTATATAATATATATATATATATATATATATATATATATATATATATATATATATATAGTATATATATATATATATATATATATATATATAAGTTTTATGTACTTAATATTATTTTCGCTTGTGTTAAAAGAAAATGCTCAAAATAGAAATTGGAATTGCTCGAAATAATCATAAAATATTTATCTGTTTAGCTGAAGCATATTATACAAGATATTAAATAAATAAAAAAGTTACCAATGAATTATAAATATAAAATTAATATTACAAAATTTAATGAAAATTGTTTAAATTTTATAATATTTTTTTTGTTTTATATACTTACTATGTATTTAAATAGTAATTATTATTTGATAATATTTTTTATAGAAATCAGACATGTAATGGCTATTACGCACTTGTGTGTTACTACTTTTTTTTCTAATTTAGTGCATTTTTGGAGGCTCACAAGAAGCCAGAATTAATAAAAACAACCATTTATTCCTTTTTTTAAGTTTATGAGTTTACTTCTAAATTCATGTAACACATCAATTACAGAATTTTCAATCCTTGCATTGAATATCAATAACGTATCAGGATTTGATTGGATATTATTTCGTCCCTTTATCGCATTTTTTTCTTCTCTCAACATTGTTGAGTAATGTTTGGTCTCCCACCTTAATCCACCAGAGGATATAATATATTATATATATATTATAATATAATATTATATACTATATATTACTATATATATATATATAATAATATATTTTTATAATATATTTATATTAGTATTATTATAGTAGATATATAGAATATATATTTATTGGACATTTTATAAGTACGTTATGTAACGTTATAATTAGGTTAGGTTAATTAGAGTTTTAGGTTAGGTTAGGTTGGCTTAGGTTAGGTTAGGTTTAATGTTATTTAGGTTAGTTTAGCCGGTTAGGTTACCCTATATTTAAATGTATTTACCCTAAAATTAGTAAAATAACAATACATTAATTTTGATTTTTGCTCTGAGTCAACCACTTATAAATGAGCATATATATTATATAAATATATATATATATATATATATATATATATATATATATATATATATATATATATATATATATATATATATATATATAATATATATATAGTATATATTTATGTTTTGTAAGGTCGTAATAATATATTAATATATATATATATATTATATATAGTATGTATATTATAGTGTATTTTAAGTATATATATAATAATATATAGTATATATATACGAGAGAGATTGAGAGTGAGTGAGTGAGTTATATATATTATATTGTCGTATACTATAGGTGGTATTATGTATATTAGTAGCCTATATATATACTCTTATCTATACCCATATATATATACATAATATATTATTATATATATATATATTTATACTATTATATATTATATATATATGATCTTATATATATATTAATATATACATATGTATAATATATATTATTTATATATATATATATATACTCATACTCATCACTGAATTTAGTTACTGTCCAAGTTTTTTTAAGGTCTTTATTCGATGTTGCATTTGAAAGTCTATTTGCATAATAAACATGATTTTTTTAGCGTCGTCAAAAGAAAAAGACCATTTTGTGTAAGAAATCGAAAATTCAAAATTCTCAACATATATAGTTTTAAAACTTTGAAAAGAAATTGTGCCTAATCGCTCAATTGAAGATAGGAATTCTGAGAGTGATTTCTTTGAACTTTTAATGCTGGTATTAAACTATTTAGATGTAATTGAAAACTGGAGAGGCACAGTATGCTTCTCTGAGATGCAGCAACTGTAAAAAGTGCTTAGTTACATCCCACAGTTTTTACCTTATTACTTAGTATACTTGCACATGAGTTTCGTGGAGTTGGTCTAGCCATTTATAAAACACTTACAAAAACATAAACACCGATACTTAAATCTTCCTTTAAATGTGGCTACTTCTACACAGAGATAACTACAGGGTCTGCGCAATGAACCCTACCATAAATATCCAATCTTTCAAAATGCTAATAAAAAACTATTATAATGCGAAAAACTTCAGTAGTGTGTATTATTCAAGAATAACGAGCAAAGCAAAATAATATCTTTCCAATTCCATTCCATTCTTGAGCCTGAAGATTACTATCGTGACACTCTTATTTCGTTCATTGAACTTTTTTATATATGAATTGAAACATAGATTCTTACGAGACATTGATATATTTAAAGTATTTCAAGTACTATTTCCATTATCAAATTCCCTTCCAATGTCCAGTGAGGAGGTAAGGGATTTGAGAGTTCTTCTAGAAGCGTATGCTGCAGATCTTCACCAACATCCTTCGGACGTAATGGCAGAGTTCAAATTATATTAGAAATTCCCAAATACCGAAACATCTGCCGTATAAGACTGATGAATGTCCATCATAATCTTTAAATTGTCAATAAAGACACGTCCCCAACATATGTCAAGTTGCTGAGAGATCCTCGCCAACTATACCTTGTTGTCGAACTGCAACACCCAAAGACAATTTTTCGAGCGTTAAGACCAGAATAAAAGCTTACTGTTGAGTAAATACCATCAACAAACCAGGCTGAATGGTCTTGCACTGCTATCGTCGATTCACCGAGAAATTCAAGTGAACGTAAATGAAATAATTGACGAGTTGGCGAAAATAAAATAAAAAATATAACGAAACACGAAAACTTGATTTCGTCCTGTAAGTAATGGACATTCTGTAATAGTTATGTCGACTTTTATATATATATATAAAAATAAAGACGATATCTATAATATATATGTATATATATATACTATATTAGGGATATATATAAGTAGTATAGATATACCCTTAATATAATCCGGTATATATATATATATTTATAGTAATTAATTATAATATATAATACTCATCACCTACTGTATTACTAATATAATATAGTTATAACTCACTATATATATATATATATATAATTATATATAAAGAGACCAGCAATTTCTCAAGACCGCCAGTTAGCTTGGTTTAACAATAGACGACCGTTTTCCCTTTTCATTTTTAATAGTAAAAATCATGGTGCCGAAAGGCATTCTGAAATTTCTGTTTTGACTCGCTGAGCCCGTGTTTGGAATGATGTCCGTCGAGGGAGATCGTTTTTTATTTGTCGCGCAAGATCCATCCTTTCACCGCTTGAAAGATAAGAAATATAAGCTTGTGATATAATGTTTTATATAGATATATAATATACCTATAGAGTAAATAGTATATGGTATATAGTTATAGTGAGTATATATATATATATAGTGAGAGTATATATATATATATATATATATAGTATAGAGTGATAATAATAATAGTATATATAATAATATATATATATATAATAATATGATATATATTAAAGAGAGAAAGAGAGAGAGAAGAGAGAGAGAGAGAGCAGAGAGAGATAGAAATCTTGGTACCAAACTTTGACATCATGCTCTTGTTATAGTCTTACGCCTTGCAGGTGTACTACGCGATAATGGCTCAAGATTTGTTGTTTTTTTTCTAATTATTATTTGAGATGAATATTTCATTTCAGAAATAAAGTGTAGAGAGATAATACTGAAGTAAATTATTTTTAATTCAATAATAAATTTTAAATGACCATTTCTGTTTTACGACTCCGTCAGTTTTGATTTTTTTATATATTTTTTAACATTATATTTTGTTAACTGTTATATGATACTAACAATTGAATTTCAATGGTAACGGACATGATTCAAAAGTTCAGAAATAATTTTAAATAATTTTTTAAAAAAATCACATTTAAGTTAAATATTTTTTCAAAAGAGAGTATATCGCGAAAATAGTACGATACACTCTACAGAAAAACCCATTACATATTTGGAATCAGCGAATAAAGCTTATTACAAATATATATATAGTAATATATATTATATATATATATATATATATATATATATATATATATATATATATATATATATAAATAATATATTAGGGGGCTCGAGCCGAGAGGGAACACAGAGGGGGACGTTTTTCATACCCAGTAGGGGAGGGGCGAAGAGGAACCCCCGTGATACCCAAATACCAAAGAGCGGGGTTCCGGAGACTCTCCCGGAGGGGGGAAATAATCCTACCCTGTCGTTCCCGGAAGCCGGGAGACCCCGACTCCTGCCCATTTTTGCGATTTACCCTTGCGTACCTCCCTTTAGTTTTAAAAACTCCCCAAAAAAATATAAAACAAAATAATTACTAAAAAATTACTTTTTTAAAAAATTATTTAAAATATTTTCGAACTTTTGAAGCATGTCCGTTTCCACTTAAATTGATGTTAGGATCAATATACTTAGAAAATATATTAAAAAAAAAAATCAAAACTGCGGAGTCGTAAAACAGAAAAGGTCCATAAATTAAATATTTCTTAACAACCATTTGTTCAATTAATACTGAACTATTTTTCTTTATTATCACAAGTCAGGATATAAGACGAACATCTATCTAAATAATAAAATTTCGTCCTACATTGCATTTTTAGCGTTATTAGTTTTCAGCTGATTTTGGTGCGTGAGGTGGTACATCTTCTCAGAATGGATACAAGTGAATACCTTAAATTTTTTTTTTTTAACAAATATCCCATTTGAAATGAGAAAAGAACTGTATATAAGAGTAACTAAATCAGACTAATATGAATTTAAAAGAACATAAAAAAAAAAAAAAATAGTTAAGAAACTTTTTCCAATACCCTCCCTGGTATAATAAAGAACGAATGGTTCTGGCGGTTTGTTAAGATTAGCGAAATATGCTTTTTTTTTTTCCCGTGTAATGCTAATTTTCTACCGGTAGTCAAAGCGTGTGGGTGACGACGGGGTATTGTGATTTAAATAATTTATCGAATGCTTAGAATAAGCACGAGATATCTGTTCCTCATTATGAAAATCAAATATCCTTCAAAACAATTTAATACAACTTAGAAGTTGAGCCTTAGCTTTTGAACAAAGAAAAAAAAGCTCAACATTGAAATCCATAACAAAAAAGTTAAGGAAAACAGTGACATTTGAAAGAAATTGATATCTGCTTCTTGCTTCCTAATTAAACAAGAACTTCCTTTCGCAGCGATAAAGGGGGCAAATCATCATTGAATCTAATGAATTATATTGAACTGTTGAAGTACACAGCACAATCAAATAAGGTGATTCGCTCAACATTTAAAAATTCAACCATGCACTTTTATGGTTTTTCTAATAAAGATTCAAAATGATATAATTGAAGCAGTAGGTGTTGTTGTTGAAGGTAATATTAAAGAAGAGATATCAAAAGCTACATCTATTGCTATTGAAGTGGACGAAACCACAGATATAATGAATACATCTCAGTCTTCCACAGTTTTGAGATGTGTAATAGATAATGAAATTAAAGAAGCATTCATTGGATTTGATGAACTAAAAGACAGAACAGCTACTGGCATAACAGAATCCATCTTTAAAGCTTTAGACAAATATTCTTGTTCAGAGAAACTTGTGGCACAGACATACAATGGAGCATCGGTAATGGCTTCACATTTAAATGGGGTTCAGTCTAAGAGTTTAAAACCCACAGAAAGGACAGCCCTCTGCTGTGTGATTTACCGCACATTGTTAGGCTGCAGTAGGCTTAATCCTTGTTGTTTTGTTGCAGTCAGCTAAATTAGTACCTGAATGCAAAATGTTTTTCAAGACCACCGAAGCTCTAGCCTCATTTTTCAGCTGCTCTACAAAGCGAACTCAAAAGCTGGATGAAATAGTTTTCTTTCTCTCCCTCTCAACTTTGAGAGGCTATAATTTTTTTTCTAAGGTAGTACATGCCATTTTACATTATATTTTCATGCAGACCTTTGTGAACTTTTTCAAAGTATGATGAACAATCCTTTAGTATGGGATTCTGATACTTTATTTAAGAGTAAACAGCATTTAGAACTGTTGAACACAAGAGTACTCTATACATATTCTTTTTCTTCTTTTTGTTTAATTACTCAATGTTTTTTATAAGAACTGTGATTGTCTTTTTAATATATTGCAAGACTAAAAATGATAGATTATCCAGTTTTCTGCGTGAGAGATGAGAAATGAACTTTTGAACATATGAACTATATAACCTTTAGTTGATTTCAAAAATGATTATGTATGTAATAAGTTCAAGTAACATTTGCCATATCATATACACTACTCACTCGCACACACATTTTGTGGACAAGACATCGCTCAAGATGAAAGGAAAGACTTATTCATGTTCAAACATATTAGATATAAATATTATTTGGCAACATAATGAAATAACAGATTCAATGAATTTAAACAATTGGCGATTTTATGTCTTTACTTAATTGCAAAAATTTCGCAAATTTAGCAAAGCAAATTGATAATACTGCTTTAGATATTCTCTACTAAATGATATTACGGAAATTTCTTTTGATTTTAAATACAGACTGAAAGCGTATCTGTGCGGTATAGTGAGCAGATAATGTTTCGCTGATAAAGAATGTTATGATTTTATCAAGGGTGTGCTTTCCATAATTTTCAAAATGATCTTGATGATATTTTTTCCTTGAAGCAGTTAAAGACCTGATGCAGTTGATTCCATTAACAATTCAGCTACTACTGTTTCTGTTGAGAGGACATTCTCTGCTTTAAAGCGAATTATAATAACTTTTTTTCTAGAAATAGAATGAAAACAGAAAGGCTTTCGTCTCTCTCTTTAATTTCAATTGAGAAAACTACGATTCATTAATTGGAGCGTTCCCAATAATTTTATGATAATAATTGAGAACATTTTTGCCACTTAACAAATGACCGGAAGCTCAGATTTAATTTATCAAATAAATGCAAGTAAAAATGGTAAGCTCTCTCTCTCTCTCTCTCTCTCTCTCTCTCTCTCTCTCTCTCTCTCTCTCTCTCTCCTCCTCTCTCTCTCATCTCTCTCTCTCTATATATATATAATATATATATAACTATATATATATATTATTATAATATATAATATATATATACTATGTTATTAATTATATATATATATATATATATATATATATATTAAAAATTTATGCCTGCTACCCTGAGAGACATGTCACAGGCAATTATCTGATATATTAATATATATATATATTATATATATATATATATTATATATATATATATATATATATATATATATATAATATATATATATATTATATAATATATATATATTATATATATATATTATATATATATATATAATATTGACCTTATTCACCATCCCCTCTGGTAGACTTTTCAAAGTCCGTCAGGCGACGCCTCAAAAGAAAGCTCTCCAGATCCCTCTGTCTTCGCAAATTCTGCTCTCTTCCACCTCTTTCATAGTTTGTTCCTCTGCCGCTCACCGCTTCCTCCACCACGTCTCATCGTCCATTTCTTTTTCTAGGTCCTTCCGAGGTCCTTCCGCCAGCCGGGCTCAATTCCAGCATTCTTTTCGGTCCCGTTCTCCCCTCCATTCTTTGCACATGTCCAAACACCATCTTTAACTGCTTCTTTTGTATTTCTTCGTTCACAGAGTTGATTCTCAAATATCTCTCTTCATGTCCCTCACTTCTTTTTCTATCGTTCAGGGTACCCCCCCCTCCCTTTATTAATCTCAGTACCCTCATCTCTTGCTGCATTTATTCCTTTCACTTCCTGTAACTGTACCCTTTACGGGTCCCCAAAATTCAAGCCCAACTATACCTCAGTAACGATCTCAATACTTGTTTATATATAGTCGATTTACACTCCGTAGGTAATTTCTCTCTCTTCTTTTTTAGTACTGGTGGTACAATGTGACCGACATATTTTTGCTCCAATTCTTTTCCATTCTTTCTCTCAGCTCACCTTCAAATCTCCAACCCCTCCACAATCACCCCCCAAAATATATTTGAATTCTTCAACCTGTCTCAGTGCAGTTCCTTCTATTTCTCATGTTTTAAATCTCCCTATTTAACCCTAGCTACTTTCATAATTTCGTCTTTTTCCGGTGCTTATTTCATAATCTAACCCTTCTCATCTGGTCATTTCATTTGTCCATCATCTCCGTGTAGATCTGCTCTCCTCCTCCGCTTATTTGGGCTGGCGTCGGTCAGCATACCACCGAAGGATAGTGTTCCGCATTTATCTTCTCTATGGATTTCTCTTTCAAACACAGTATGCATTATATTATAATTATTGAACAGTAATGGCGAGAGAACGCTTCCTTGTCTCACTCTCTCTCTCTCTCCTTCTTCTCCTCTCTCATTCTCGTCATCCTCTCTCCCTCGTCTCTCTCGTACTGGTCTGCGTCTCTCTCGGGTGGCTCTCGTCTCCGGTGCTCATACGACGGTACGTCATCGATAGATCAGGAGTCGGATCGAAGATTTCCCTCGAGAGTGACTCTCTTCTCGCGAGTCGATCGAGGAGAGGTGAGGATCGAGAGAGATGCGAAGCAAGGAGTACGACGAGACGTGCCCAGACGATGCAGACGAGTCAGAGATGAGATGCTACCGTATCAGAGAGGGAGGTTCCGTCGGTTGGGCGGAGGGAGAAGTGTGAGTCAGGTATGGGGGATATTTGTGTAGGAGGTTGCTTGGGACGAGTGGGAAGGGTATAGTTGTGTTTTGTTGTTGGCGGTTGGTATGTTGGTTTGATCGTAAGTTTTTGTTTAGAGTATAGGTTTTACTCGACCCGGATTTCTTAAATATCTCCATCTAAGCTTTCTATTTGAGAAAGAGTGTGCCGGTCCATACGTTGGTAAGACAACATGCTTACCATGAAAACCCTTCCGAAACCAAAACGAGCCAAGGAGGAGAGATTCACAGCTTCCCGAAGCGGCGACCACTGACATGCCTTAAAAAATTTCGGAGATAATAATCCCTTGAAAATGCATAGTCTTGACGGGACGTCGAGAAAGGTATACTCCCAACCGGTGTCTATGTCTTGCAAACTAGCACCGACGTTGTAGAGTCATCTCTTCATTCAGAAGTGGAGAAGTGAGCAGAAACCTCACTCGAGAGACGATTGGAGTTAGGAAAGAACGGTGAGGGTTCGAGGATTTACGCATTTTCATCGAGGTGAAAAGGAGAGGAAGGAAGCGAGGGTTGGATATCGCCTATGAGTGCGGCAAACAAAAGTTTCTGGGGCGAATCGGGGATAGAAGAAGTAATGGATTCAACCCCGAGAACAAAGGTGATAAGAATGGAAAAGTGAGATTTGCAGTCGATTCACCGGCGAAAGCCACTTGGAAGGTGTATATTTGCATGAAAAAAGTGCGACGTGATGCTGGCGGCCATTTCGACTGATGAGGGTAATGGGGTGGCGAGTTAACTACGGTCACATCGTCGGGTTCTATAAAGAACGATACATATGAGTATCAATTGGTTGAATGACCTCGCTTTCGCGACAGTGCGGGATAAATTTCAGGGAGCACACTAAGTGGCTGGATTAAATCGCGCGTTTGTGCGACGAGTGAGTGTAAAGAAATAGATATGACTGGTGCTATAGATATAATCACTATCGACCTGAGAATGGGATACCCCGCCCACATAAATTTATGAAAGAGCCATTTCTTGATGCGTCACAAAAAACGAGCGGGTTAGGGTTTTCGCGAGAGATTATTTAGAAGTTGCACGATCAGGTCCCGCACATACAAGATAGTAGAGAGAGATAACGGGTCGTACGCTCGTAGAGAATCAAATATCTCGCCAAGGGATGCGTCCTAATTATGCGTTTCAGCCACTCTCAACAGGGATTCATATACTTTATATATAGAGATCTCAGGTTTGAAGAGATCCTCATAGAGATAAAAATTGCGGTAAAGAGCATCTGGTTGATATGTCTGTGGATAGGCAGGCCCAATAATTTTGGCGAGGTCTGAGAGAAGTATCTTACTGGTAGCATGACTCGGATCACAGGATTGAAATATGACAAGTTGGAGGTGAATGGCGTTCGGGCAGTAGTAGAAGGAGGGTTATATGCGACGCGAACAAGGACAGAGAATACTTAAGATCGCAAGAGTGGACATAGTCGATCAAAGAAGGAAACGATTGTAAATACCGAATAGAACGCGCGAATGCACTGTGGCACTAGGAGTGGTTGGCGAGGAATTACACATGAGCGTACTGTAGGGGTGATATCGCGTTGTGGGGAGGGTTGGAGGATAGATTGAAGTGTGGAGAATAAATGATGCACAAGAGACACTGAGGAACGATTTGCAAATATATTGCTTCGGTCACGTGCTCAGGCTGAGTACCACAGCTAAACTCGGAATAAATAGAAAATGATGCACAATTTTCTTCAAATGAGCCCCTAGAGGGCAACTGTGGGAAATGTGCTGAGTATCTAGTTATTTGTACGATAAACAGCTTGGAACGAGACAGTGCGAGGTCTTACGTACGGACGAGTAGACTTGGGGGCTGAATCTTCTGTGACGACTACAGTACATCGATAGTAGGAGATGGAAGGATTACGATGGCAGCAGATGACGAGGTACCATCTGAGTGAGAGTACGAATCCCAGATAGGGACGCGGGGAGAGAGTCCGAAAAATCCACACCCCCGCTGTCAAATAAACTGCCGCGCCACGTGAAGCCTGGAATGATATTAAATTTGATGCATCAATGAAAAATGACATAGAAGATATCATTACTGAAGAATATTCAAATTCGGAAATTTCTTGTAAATTGTTAAATTCTGAGTGAAACCAAGGGATTCTAAGAGGATATATTCTGAATTGTGAGAAGCACACTTAATTGGGCAGAATATCGCGGAAGAGATATCTTAAGAAAGTTAGCGATAGTGAGAGTAGAGTTAGACCTAAACTTGTTTTATCCGTGTAATAGGCGAGGATCGTAACGTATTGATCGACCTGATTTACGAGCGAAGTGAATATCATCGCTCTAGGTTTGGACATAGAGATTACGATAAAACATAGAATGTGGAGAATCGAGGTTACCTCTCTCTGTGGAACGAAGATATACAAAAAGTAAAAAGCAAGGTAAGAGGATCGTCAGAAAAGAGTGTATGACAAAGAAGCTACCATTCGCCTATGCGCTCGAAGCGATCGTTTTGTAGAATAAGATGTAGACTAATCGTCGTGCGCACCGTTCTCGTAAAAAGTAAATCGGTGCTAGGGAACAGAATCGTAAATACGGGGAACTGGGGAAGAGTAGAGACCGAGATTCCCCTGGCTTTGAAGATCACTCATAGAAAACAGAATGGTGGATGTGCAGTCGTTAGGGGTTGGTGTACGCACAGCTGCTGAGTTCGGCGGTGAAAACTGTCTCGTTAGACTATTGCATCATCTCTAGCAAATTCGAATAGCCACTCCGCGTGGTCGTCGTGAGTGCCATCGAGCACGTGCACGTAATACGTCTCTCTGGCGTATATCGGTCAGATATTACAGTCAGTCATATGTGTGCTAGAACGGTAGTTCGCTGCATATCTATATACTACTCGATTCTCAGTATTCTTTATGATAGTACCTTCAGTGGAGGTGAGTAGGTGAGTGGTAAATAAGGCTAATATAATTACATATATTATAATATAGCTATTTAAGTTGATGAACTATATGAGATAATCATAACAGGTAGATATATATAATATATTAGTCAGATTAATAATATATATATATATATTATATTAATTTATATATAATATTATATAATATATAAATATATTTATTATATAATATTATATCTAATAACTCATATATTTATATAACTACTTATTATTTTGCTGTGTTAGTGATGAGGTGTGAGGTATGGTGAGAAAAAGACTGCTATTATTAATTGTACGAGAACTATAACAGATATACCCTTAGAGTTAGTATCCAGCAAGTAGCATGAGTGCAGATCTGGTGCCGGGGTGTATACAGACTCGAGAACTCATAACGGAAGTATGTTTCCTTACACCTCCAACTTTGCTCTCGAGGGGCGAGCGAGACCGCATGGGCGGACAGAGGGGACGAAAAAATTCCAACCCGCTCGTTATCCTAAGAAGCCGACGAGACCCCGACAACTGATTTGCTAAGCGTGGCTAGCTCTAAGGTATGTTTTCTGTTTTATGTTTCTGAGAGACGAGAATATACTTTATGAAATATAATCATGGTAGTGAGTATCATATAATAATGTATAGCCTCTGTTAGAAGGATATAACCGAGCCCCAGTATTATTATATCTTAACTCGTACTCAAGTACGGTTATTCTGAAGTAGTAAGATATTATATATACATATAGATATAGATTATATATATATATTATCCTGATATAATTAATATATGGAGAGGTATATATTAGAGTATTTAAGTATATGTATCATTATATAGGTACAATCATTATACATAATTATATATATATATATTATATATTTATATTGTACTCTACCAGTGTTATATATATTTAGGGTTACATCGCATATTAAATGGCGTGAATATTAGTATATAATCTATCAGTACACATATAGTAGTATATTAGTTGTGGTGAGCGTTGTATTTATTTGTTATTATTCTATACTACCGTATCTTCATTCCCTAGTTTATATAAATATCATTAATATATCAGCTTCTTATAACTAATAGCTAGAAATATTTAGTGTGATGTGAGACGATTATTTATTATTTTTTCTTATATATATATCCGCCATTTTAATAAATGTATTATAAAATAAATATAATTATTCTAAAATATTAATATAATAAATAAAATATACTATATTATATATATATATTACTATTTATTATAACACACTTAGTACTTATACTCTCATTACTCATTACTTATTATTATTATATAATATGAATTATAATAATATATTTAATTATATATATATGATATTTATAATAATTATAATACTAAATGTACATTATTCAATTGTTATTAGAATTTTTTAATTTATTTTTACAATATACATTTTTAGAATTTTAAATAAACACATTCTAAGATAATAGAAATATAATATGTATATTATAAACATCACCATTTAATTCATGTTTTGAAAAAATTTAATTATAGTATGTATAAAAATATAAGCCTGAAGCCAATGTACAACCTTATACGATGTTCACGCAACATCCACCGAAATTATAGCTCACAAAACCACGGAAATGCATCTTCACTCATTCATAATATCCGCTCGATTAATCGAAAAAACAATCTTTCAGATAGATCTGACTTACGGACTGTAATCACCAATGGCCGGATAAATGATCCAAAAGGCCCAGGACATATCGTGCATGAAAATCATACTGAATCCATTAATTAATAAAATAAGAGGTGTGAGGCCGCTGGAGAGGTAAAATGGTAGAGGGCAGTTCAACGCACGCGCGAACACTATATACAAATAGTTTACCTAGACCGTTTGCGCTCACTTCTACCCTGAATACCGCTCACATTCCCTTCGCTGCCGTTTGGTAAATTATCTCGTGATATCGGGAATTAAGTAAATGTTCCAGGGCGGTAAAGAATGAATATGGTATATCGTCGCACAGATACCAAATCTCCCTTTTCCGCACAACAATTCTTTTCTCACACTTATGTCAGAGTAATGACTTGCCAAAAAGTTTTAATATTATTACAGTTAATTTCTATCTTAGGTGGTAACTATAATATTTATCGTTTATCATTCTGCATAAGAGTGTGAGAGTCATACAAGAGTATAATTTTTTATACGCTAGTAAGATATTGTGAATAGCAGAATTCACGTATGCTACATTTATTGCCACACACAAGGTAATACCATTTTGAAAAGGAAGTATGGTCGAATGGTCAGGCCTAAATTGAACTGAATCCGCTCATAATTTTTTTAATATATTAATACTTCATATTTAAGGTAATCCAGTTCGGTGATCACGCTGATTTATACGCACAATGGAAATGTTAACTTAATCAAAAGAAACTAAAAGGATAAAAAAACACTGTGTTATATTCCATTAATAAATACTAATATAATAGCAACATATCAATAAATTATTAACAACTATTAAATTACAATAAGTAAAGATATATATATTAATATTATTATTTACATATATTTTATTAACTCATATATATATTATACTAATTAATATATATAATAATATTATTCAAGTCAACTATCTATTATTTATACAGTATTATAATATATTATATAATATTATATAAATATATATATATATATATATATATATTATATATATTAGATATAAGTATTATCGTTTAATTTGTTCACAGTCGAAGGAGAGAGAGAGAGAGATGATGACGCACGCATGAGAGAGAGCACATAAATCGAGAGAAGTAGAGAACGGAGAGAAGGAGCACGAGATGAGTAGAAGAGAGGAGTAGAGAGATGGGAGAAGAAGAGAGATGAGAGCAAGAGAGCACGTAGGAGATGAGAGAGAGAGAGATGAGCATATGGATTGAGAGTGATATGTAAGAGAACTGACTCTCTAATTACAATTTACAGGAGAGTGACTTCCACACAAGTAGATAGTAACGATGCTTAACTTATCTGTTAAATATTTGGCATAACACTTCTTCCTTCCACTTGATGCTCACTGATTCTCACTGCACGTGCAATACTAATATAGCGAATTATGTAAAGTAATCAGAGAGTTAATATTGTTGTGAAAAGTCAAATAGAGCCAACGAGAATGAGTATGAATCGTGCGACATGGGACGTGGTTGACACTCTTTGCCAATTGCGTTTACAATTGTTCTCCTGCTGATAAAGCGGTCGGAGAGCCGTAGGCTGCTCATTCCAGTGCAGTTTTTTATCGCGGTGCACGACACATCATACTGTGATTCAGAGGAGTCTCTAGATGTTGTAATGTGTTAAATTTTTTTTCATATTTTCTGAAACGTGCACTATGCGTCATCTCAATTGTTATTCTCGAGTATAATTAGCAAACACGGCTGCAGTCGAGGCTTAGTGAAGCTTGTATCTTAACTTGAGCCACTTTGCACAGAATCCTCGAGAGGACACATATTTACAGAGAATAAAGGGTGAACATATCCTGATCTCGCATCTGAACGTCTAATCTTATTCATCTCTATTTCTTTAATGTAACTCACTCTCTTCTAAATTTAACGGTAAGCCATAGCTCTACAAATACGTGTTTCCTCGTGAGTTAGTATGAGTGTGCTCTAAGCTATTATGTAAGAAATAGAACACATATTAAATACATTTCAGTTCATTATAATATCTTATTAAAAGTGAAATAATGTATAAAGCAGAGTTTAGATCAAAATCCTATAGAATCTCTCGCACAGTTGTATTTCAATAGTAAACGTGTCGATTCCGAAATGTCAGAAGTATGTTGCTCTAAGATTTAGAGGTATATATCTGCTACCAGAGTTGGAAAATATTTAATGCCATATCTCTTCTCTCCACTCCTCCAACAAGAGATTGAACACATAAAAGTCATGAAAAACTTAAAGATATAAAAATATAAATAACCACTCTGCGCTAAATCACCACACTCAAACACTATACGCATATCTGAAGAGCACATCATCAGAAATTGTGCGTGTCCTAGGTAGTGTGTTAATGTACAAACAAAGAAAATAGGTAATCGGCACGATCCGCACATATTCGAAATATGATGGTGCTTATATTGTAACGTATAGCCTTCACACTCGGACAGTAATTGTGGTTTCATAAATAATAGAGAATTTTCATATTAATATATCGTCTCTATCATCTCAAACCTCACTCTTATTTGTAGGAGAGAAACTACTAGCAATTTAGACACCTATTATGAATAGGCAGGTGAGGCGAGCATGTGAGTGTCAGTGCTTTGAGCAAGTATTATGTTTTAAATCTCATGCACTCAGAGTTCTGTGAGAGATAACCTGTGTTTTCAGACTAATTTTATATTGTGTGTTTTCTTTTGTATTGTTTTTTAGAGTACTATTGGTTTTCATTTTCTTTTTCCGAGGCTTCAGATTCTACACAGAGTCATTTGCTTTACCTATTTTATTATAAAACCAGTTATATTAATCATAAATATAGGACAGATATAGAGACGGTCTTAAGGGAGTCGTCTCGATAACATATTTTTTCACGTGAGATTATTTCACGATATGTGAGAAAATTTCCGCAACAGCTCTCTTGAGAGTATTTAGTGTTCAACGCTTTGTGACGTGGTGAGGAGAATATACCTGTTTACAAAAATGGATGATCTCCTTGAATCGTACCGCTGAGCGGGGAATACTATAGCAATGTATAAATTTTAAATTTCATTATACTCATATACTTGTTAGCGCTGTGTATTTTATTGTTTTGTTCAGCTTATTTATTTTAGTTCAGAATTTGTGTGTTCTACAATAAGAGTCGAATAACTTCATTATAATCTACATATAATATCTTACTTAGAGTGCGAGATACTATTTTGGCAGCTATACTCATTCAGACTACTATTAATAGTTCGTACGGGATACGATTCGGTATTCAACTCAGCACGTGAGTGAGAGGTGATTCACGCTCGTATGAGTGAGAATATCCATCGCACTAAATTAGAGCAGAGATAAAAATAGTATAAAAATGAAAATAATTTATTTTATATTTTATATTTTATGCTGCGCGTTGTTTATTATAATTATATACATATATGTATGGAAGAAATTTTGATTATAAATAAGAATGAAGCCAATGATTAATTTTTTTAATTTCCTATTATTTTTCCTTTCAAATTAGTCATTTTACCGAGTAGAATCCAATCTGCGTTATACGGTTTTTTGATCGAGGAAGAGAGCAATCTTTTCGCGTTTCGCTTTCTGATCGTGGGGTCGTCGTTCCCTTTGCTGAAAGGGTTAGTAGCATCATCATCAGCAGCAGCAGCAGCAACAGAAGCATTTGAATCGGTCCTCGAATCCGTCGAGGCACTCGCTCGATTTAAATTCTCAAAGAGCTTCGAATAAATGTCGAACACGAGGCCGATACCTTTAATCGTGGCACTAGAATCATCATTCGTCAAATAAAGCTCTCCCACCCACTGTTTGTTCATATTGGAAATAAACTCCTTTCGAATGTCGTACTCTCGCGAGTACCTAGATAATGACGAAGGGGAAGATTTTTTTTTATCACGCTCTTCGCTCTCGAGTAACAAGATTATTTCGTTCGACCTCGCTTTCGTGACGCCTTTCGCGTCACGCAACTCGATTTGTAAGTCTTCAAAATCTTCGTTTTCAAACACTACGAAATCGTCGAAATTAAAATTATTTACCCGTTTTGAGAATCGGCCGTCCTCACCGATGGAAAATCCATCAACGTTGCTCTTTAGTACCTCGGGAAAGGATGCGTAATAGTTTTCGCGTTTCTTGAAAATCTCGACGAGAAAAGAGTCTATTTCTAAATGGTTTTCCAACACATAAAGTTTAGGAGAGTTGAGGCCTTTGTTGTGAAACTTATTGGCGAATTCGATAAAGCAGCGTCTCAAGGCGCGGAGGTTTATGTTTTTCGAAGGTCTGGTGGCCTTGCACTTGTTATCGTCTTCGTCGTCGTCATCGAGGGGAAGGTCGATTTCAAATGGTTCTCGAAATAAACTTTCGCCATCGAGTTCCCCTTCGTCGGGATAATCGTTATTATTCACGTAAATGAGACTCGAATGAACGATATTTTCCCCCAAAATTCCAAGCTTTCCGTTTTTAAACGACTCGTCGCTCTCGCAATCGTCGAATATATAATATAAACTCAACTGGGGGGAGAGACTTTCGCTTCCCATTAAACTCTGAGAGAATTCGTCGACGCGTTTAAGGAATTTGTCTCTCGTTTCTCCTTCGGCGTTCGGAACGAAAACGAATTTGCACAAATAGACTTTATCTATTCCCGAGCGTTCGAGAAACTCTTTCGTTAATTCTACCATTTTTTTCATCTTTTCTAGGCTGTTCGAAGAATTTCTGAGATCGATGGCGACGAGAACGGTATTCGAGGTTAAATATTCTTTAAGGGAATCTGTTTCCGTTTTAAAATAATGCGCCAGTTGTTGCGAACGGGGGACGCTCACGGCGTAAAGAGAGTCGCTTATTTGCATCGCACAAACGTTGAAGAAATTCATGCTTTCTTTTATCGGCTCCTTAAATGAATTTTATAATATAATGTGCGTCTATCGAAAATTTTTTTTAATTTCTATTTTTTTCGTTCAAACTAGGATTACAATTAGCTTTAATAATTACAAAATTTAAAATAAATAAAAAATATTTATAGTCATATTGTTTAGAAGTCGATTAAAAAATAAATTAAAAAAATGTTATCGTTTCATTTTTAATTCGAATTATATAATTTTTTAAAATTTTTTAGATTCAAAAAACGTATAATAGTCGGGCGCATCGAACTCTAACGCGAAATAAGAGAAGGAGGCGTGGAAGATGTCGGTCCCAAGAAATAAGAAGTATTGAATGAACATAATTATGTGTGGCGACGCTAATTTTCTAATTTTTTTGCCACATTTGGCGAATTCTTTTCACGGGTTTGCCAAAAATTTCTCCTACGAAGAAAGATCTTCGTCGAATATTGGCCAAAGTTCAATAGCGGTGAACAAGCACCAACCGAACGCCGACGTCACGATGCTACTGCCACGACCATGTCGTCGTAATAAAGGCGCCGCCTTGAATACAGTGACGGAAATACAAGTAAATAAAATCATAATTATTAAAGACTGTAAGATGACTAAAGTAATTATGTATATATTTGTTTGTGAATATTGGGGGTAGGATATAATACATTCTTATAGCACAAAAATAGGTATTATTATAGGTAATGATAATTTTGAAATACTTCTAGAAATTGAGTGATATTATCTGAGACGATACTATAATAGAAAGAGTTATTTTAAAAAAGTTTTGATAGAATAATAACCACGTTATATGATTACTTAAGCAAAGTCTCACAATATAATTATCCGATTATCGTTATTTAATCAGTCCGCGATCGGGAAATAAGTCATGTTACTCTTACAATAAATAATAAGAAACCCGCTATTTAATATTTTTACTATTACGTACAAGAGAGTGATACTAGATCTTGATATATTTAAAGAACAAACATATTTAGAGGAGCGTGAAATATTTAAAGACAAATAGTTTAACTAAATGTGTGAAAAAAAACAAGGTATAGCTGGTGTGTGTATATTATTGATCCGTGTAAGTTTCAGTGTATCTTATCTTCGTAAAAGGTTAGTGCAGATTTATTGTTATATAACTGTTTTATAGAGTGATAGAATAACTATGAGTATTGGTATTATAATTTCTCATTTGTGTGAGGTTTAATTAATCTTTATTGTTTATTAGAGTATATGATTGTGAGATTATAAAATAAATTAATATAAATCAGAATTTTTGTTTTCGTAGATAGTAATGCATAAGCAGCAGATCTTTGTTTAGATATATTATACTTATTAGTATATATTATTCCCAATTAACTAGAGTTATAGTGAGTAGTGTCTAGTATTAATCAGAGAAAATAATAAATAGTACGTCAGTCACTAAAAAATTGAAAGAATACATAGTATAAATTTTATGAGCTCAGTATAAGACTTATATATATATATATATACAGATATCTAGGGCGCCTTTATGTAACTCATATATTAATAAAGTAGTAAATAGGTATAATAATATTATTATCTATCTGATTAGGCTATAACAGGTATAAATATTGAGACCTCACGCTTACGGGTTATAATATATAATACGGAGTCAGATATTATTCAGAAAATATTTATGTATATGATAATTAGTAGGTAATAATGTAGATTATATCTACAAAAACCCGAATTAACAGCTCATTATATCATACAGATAATTACTTAAATTACAAATAAACTAAATATAGTCATTATTGGAGAATACGAATAACTCGAGTCTAGATCCGGTTACTTGTGATCATAGAGATAGATATAGTAGTGAGTCGCGAACGATATGAAGGAGTACTGACACTGATGAATAATTAATATCGTGAATCATTATATATCAAATAGGCTAGTGAGCAACGTAACTGCACATATAATTTAATAGAATAATGGTAATACTGAGTCACTAATGATTAAGCGATATAATAAGAAGTAACGTCAGATAAGTAGTTGAGGAGCATATACTGATATTGACTCAGTTGGATTATTTATCAGTCCAGAATCTAGAGCTGAGCTCTAAGTAATAACATTATATATATTATTTATACGTCCCGGGAGGTTGAGGATGCGGTCGAAAAAAAAATGAGCCTAATAAAAAGATAATAAGTCTTATCGAGTAGATAATAACGGTGAGTATTATACGTCACACTCATCACGAGGGAAGTTTTACTGTTTTGAGAGAATGGTCACGAGTCTTATAGATTTCATTGGCGAATTTTTAATTAAAGAGGTCCTATTTTTTTATAATATATTATTATCGATAATATAGATATATTCTCTCTGAGAGAGAGGTATTCGAGTAATCGAGAATAGTGTATATAAGTTGTGTATCAGTCATGACATAGAAGTTCGAAAGAGTATTTTTATAATATAGACTTGTTGAGGATAAATACGTATGAGTTGTATATTAAAATAATATTGTTTTTATAAGGATGAAATAGAGCTTCACTATAGAACAGTAAGCAACGTAATAAAGCGAATAACCGTATCAGTATAAGCAGGTGAGGTGATGGAGGTCTTACGATTAGTTTGTCAAGAGTCCTGAGTGTGACTAAATCTAATTGGATATGAGAAACAAAAAAGAAAAATAATTAGAGGAGCTGAGCCTCGACGATGACAGGGCAGAGTGGGGTATATCAGCAGTCATTATCAAGGCGATTACAAATAGTGTTAGCAAAAAAAGCAAAAGAAATCTCACACCAAATCTTGTATTTCGTTTTCATGATGTATATATGCATACTTCAATAACCAGTACAGAAGAGTTTCTTGAGACTAGAAAAACCAATTACAATATTTGGATAATAATGCCGTATAAGAGTTTAATTTCGAGAGGCTAATATGGGAGGCAGATATAGTGAGTACGAATTACACACGAGAGTATTATTTAAGTGGGGATGTTGCATGAGTGTGAGAGCTGTGCGATCATGGCAGATTCGGAAGGAGAGGGGCGAGTCTGTGTGTGAGATGCCGTAGAGGTTGAACGGGCCGCGGTAGACAGTGGAGAGGATCTACCGCGAACATCTCCCAAGATATATCCTCAAACGAGATTATCTGGACGTCTGAGGGGTGTGAGCAGGAGAATATACACACATACCCGCCTCAGAGCCGAGGGATGTTGAATTTCATGGTTACTTATAAGAGCTTTCTGTATCCTCTCTGCGGAAGGGCACGACGATGTTGAGACATCTCTAAGATATATTCCGTAAATCATATCATTTGTATCATTCTTTTTTAGTGCGATTATACCTTAAAAAGAGAAATATTTATACAGTTACTGGTGAGTGACGCTCGTAAACAGCGTTGAATCTGTCTCTCTATTAGTCATATTATTATAAATACATTTTAGATATGTTTGAGCACCTACTGAATAATTTTCATAATTGTATAGAGTAAATACTAAGAAGGACAAAGCTGGGTCTACCAGCCCGGTTCTATACATCAATTTCAGTTGTTCGCTAAGAAATCTCTACTGCTATATAAGAGCGCAACCTCATCGAACACTAACATCTTTGAGAAGTTATTCGTCTACGTCATGCATAGCGGCAGTATCCTCACACGTCACTTATAATTATTTCTCGAGAGAGCTATATATTTACTCTCTGTGCTATATTCTGCATATATCACAGCACAGAATAATAACCCAGCACGTAGCTTCACCAATAAAATATTAGATGACGCACAATACATAAGATATTAATATATTATAAATTCAACTTATAAATAGTATACTATTTCACTATTACAAAAAAATTTTATATTTATATATATATAGAGATATGTATAAAGCGGAACTATTTTTGAGGAGAAATTTAACAGTAATGTCAATCACTCTTACGAAGTTTGGCAGTACTGTCGAGACGAGATCAGAGGATAGGTGCAGTGATAAAGAGGTGTTCAAAAAGTGATTTTTGTGGTGGCTCGATATAGGTGTCAGTGTATATAGCTTCATATGTGTGCTTTATCTCCTCCTCGTTGTTTTCTCTTCATACCACACTAATTATTTCGCGACAGCACGATACAGTGAGTATAGCCAGTCTCACACTTACAGCAGACCAGATATGCAAAGTGTGGAAAGGAAGAGTGTAAAATTTTTAATAGAGATTGACTATTTTATTGAACACAAGCGGTGTGACCAGATGTCTGAGGAGATAATTGCCTGAAGTATGGAAATGATGACACTCTCCGGCGTCGAGAAAGGGATTAGCTGGGTTCTCTTCAGTTGAGATCCCTCACAGCGCAGCTGCCCGATAGATAACGCACATAATAATTGTTATTACGGTCATGCTATATCGCGAATATATTAAATTCCATCATGACTTATCCTGTCTGATGAAAGTATTTGTATCATCCTTAGTTCCACCCGAATGAAAAGAGGAGATACTATAGATGTTCTTCCATCGATAATTCGTCAATTCAAGTAGTTAGATTCGCGTGAAGTCAGTGCTCACTGTACTTCCTGCGAGAG
>JABUQX010014504.1:0-12500 GCA_015478945.1 Trachelipus rathkii
GGAGCAATAGAGTGGTTTCGTTTGCGTTGAATTTTAAAGTTGGCACTATTGACAAGAACGAATTCAAAAATTTCTAATGTCGACGAAAGCATGCTTATTGAGCACAGGTAGTGGAATACCTAAGACCGCAGAGAAGCATTCAACTCGCAGGATGAGACAATTTATGATATTTGTTGAAGATTCTGTCCTGACAAGGTCTTGGGCAATATTTGAGTAGCGCCGTGGAAAAAGCTGAAGAGCTATCTGCAGGGTACGCCATCTTGATAATCACTCGCGGGGGAGACACGGAGGTGGAAAAGTAGTAGAAGTAAAACGAAGGATCTACTGGGTTCGAGGATATCCGGGGAAAAAGCATGAGCCACAATGTTATCTGCACTCTAAGAAAGGTTCAATTTGCAGCGGAAGAGAGACTATTCGCTTAAGACACAAAAGATGGAACGTTTCGCTACTTAGGCCCAGACATCAGCTTTTGTTTGAATTCTATGTACGAAAGGCTAATTAGCAGTTTGTAGAGCGCGGTCTGCCACAAGATGACTCTTCTAAGCTTCCAGTGCGATGATATAAAAGAGGCAGGATCATGGAGTAGCATGATATGAGAGCGTAGCGTTCACATGGACGTTGCCTGCGCGGACAAGAGCTCTGGCATGCGATCGATCGACCGTAGATACTGAATCGAGGATATGCTCCTTGATTCTATGAGATAGGTCATCGCTGTCATTCAGGGCTCGCGTTACACCACAGAAGGTTTAAGTAGCGCGGACTACGATAAGGCCGGATCGAGAGAATATTAGGAGAGTTATACATCGTAGGGCAGTGATGTGTAGCGATGTTGTTTTTCGGCTGCGAGAGACTCTAGCAGAGTTCGGCTCCAAGCATTTTAAAAATTACCAACGGGTAGGCTGTATTATACGACGCCGGCTCCCGGCCCACAATTTTAAAAAATTACGCCGGCTTTCCGACTCCGGCTGCCGGCTCAAGCCATGTTTAAAAATTCCGCGGACACTGTACGTACTCGCGGGCTCGTCGGCATTTTAAAAATTGTTCGGAACCCGACTCGCGGCTACGGCTCACGGCTCCGACCATTCCTATGTTATCATGATTGCCTTCTCCATTTACAGTCTATGAAATGCATTAAATTCTGATAAATAAATTTTTGAGGGTATGATTGAAATAAATAGTTTATTAAGGACACATCATTATTAACTTACAAATTTAAAACTTAGAAAATATTGTTATAGAAAATTAGAATTTTAAGAAATACAGAAAAGAATAATTCACTTTATTTAGAAAAGTTTTTAAAGTAATTGTCCTCTTTGACAGAGTTAAGAGCCTGAACAAATTAAGTTCCAATGGATGAGAATGCCTATATTAGTTAATTTTTTGTTCACTTAATAAGTAAGCAACTAGATATTTTAAGAATTCATTCTAAAAGTTTAAATATAGATTCCTCGTTGAACTATTGAACGTGAAGCATCATATAGTAACTATGTTTTATTTCAAAACAGATTTTTATATGATAAATTGTCTGTGACAGCACACACTCACTTTGAATAAGCAGAGATATAAATATAATATATAATATATAATATATACATAATATATAGTTCTGTGACCTGTTATAATAATCTAATATTATATTATAATACTATATATATATGATATATATATTATAATATATATATATTATCATTTATAATATATATATATACTATATTAGTTATATAATATACTACTATATATAGAGTATTATATTATAGAGGCGATTTTGAAACAAATTCCCTTTTTCCCGATAAATTATTAATATAGCTATATATATTCTATATATACGATATTATAGCTTATACAATATATATTATATACTAATATATATATATATTATATTATATTATATATATAATATATATATATATAATATATATATAAATATATATCTATATATATAATGATAATCGGAAAATATATCATTAATATATATATATATATATATTATATATATATATATATATATATTATATATATATATCGTATATATATAAGTATTATAGTAATAAGTATATATATATATTCTATATATAGTATACATAATATATATATATAGTTATATAATAGTATATATATATATATATATTATATATCTAATTTATATATATATATATATATAATTCACTTTCCAACTTTTCAAAAAGAATTTCTTTGAACAGCCTGACCACATATGTAATATAAATTAATTCAACCGAATTGTTACTTAAAATAAAACCATCATAAAATCCCTCCTTTAACGAATGTTCCTTAGATGTCCGTTTCATTTATTATTTTAAACAGCACAGAAAATAAGCTCTCAAAACATTCACTTGAATAGGAGGCAAGCTGTAATTGTGCAAGCGGGCATCTGGCAAAATTTTAGGATAGCAATTGATTGCATCTTTAAACTGTAAACTTTGATTTCCGGTCGATTTCCATTATTTCATCTAATAACTTATGAATTCTTCCCTTTTATTTTCTGAGATATTTAGTTTGATAGTTGTCTTTACTATGTAGCAGTTGTCTTGTTTAAGTTTTGAATCACTTTTCTGGCAGTGCTGCCATTTTTCTCATTATTGGCAGAAATGTTGACTTCTCATCTCAATCTGACAAAATTCTACAAGGGGTGATTCCTGAAACTGCTGACTATCTGACTCCGGCCCAGATTTCTGTTCGATAGCGTTAATTCATTTTAAGTCCTAGTTAGCAAAGGACACTCCTAGCCTTTAATATCAGATCTTCATTCTGAGGAAGATTCTGAAACATAGATTGTCGCAAGAAATATTTTATTTTCAGATAACATTCTTTCCTTCTTTTTCATGGAATTTATTTGTGATTTGCTAAAAATCCGTTCTCTAAAAAAATTTTCCTGCAGTCAATTCTTCTGATTGAATATTTTTTGTTTGTAAAGTATGGGTGTTTTTAATAATTCTTCGAGGTTTTCGATTTGTTCCCACTGACTGTCGAGAGAAAAGTTCAGAAGTACCGGCAGCCATCATACTATCTGCTAATAAATCTTTTTAGTTTTGCAGAGCCTTTAGACTTTGAGCAAATAAAGACATGTATTCCCCATCTTGTCTCTCTGACCTAGATTGGGCCACTTTGCAGCTTGAATTCTAAGAACTTCCCATTTATTTTGGGGTACCGTGCTGCTTTTGCTATTTGGCTCAACTCTGCTTATAAGATTGCTCTATGAGCTATTGTGTGCGACCATCGACGCAACTGCCAAACTGTAAGTATGAACCCACATCTCATGTGTGCAATGTTACCGTTATCGGACATAGTCTTTTCATAGTTTAATCAAGTCATTCTGAAAACAACTATTACTGTCTTCGTTTTGAACATTCATAAAATCAGTCATCACATTTAAACGCAATTTCCTAGTTCACTCAAGACACCTCATTGTTCACGTTTATTTAATTTTTTAATCGTACTGATTATGTTTGATGGCGTTATCCGTAACTAAGCTAATTGCTTGTCTCTTGTTATTTCGAATTCTTTGAAAACATCAACAACAAATTCTTGAATATATTCTCTGAAATGTTGGAGTATTTTTTCTTTTACTGCTATCGTTTTAGAAATATTGTTTTATCTTCGTCACATTATAGTAAAATTATTGCCAAATATTTAGCTTTGCCATGTTGTAAGTATCGCATTTTTAAATGCACAAGCGTACCCTTTATGGCAATTTTTTAAGCTTGTCTTTTTTTGCTTATCTTTTCTCTAGAAACTATTTTAAAATATTTTTCCAGTCTAAGGGACTTCCAGTTTTTCTAAGCCATGTCTCCCCACAGTTGCTGTTAAATCCTGGTTATGGCAAAGAAAACCGTAATGGGATACTATCTTTAATACAACCATGTATAATCAATTGTAATTTTGAATTTTCACTTAACATAGACAGAAGAAGTTTATGGCAACTGAAAAAGTTTTCCACTGTTATGTCTCAGTTTTGAAATTAGGTTTCTCCTGATTACCTTTAGCTTCACCTTTCTTTTTAACCATTGCAAGCAATGTCTGGAGATAGGTTTATTAAATGTACATTAATTTACAAGAATCTATAGATTGGTATTGTGACCTCATGAGTAACTGGTAGTTAGGTAGAGTCTTTTGTGCATTTGATCGAACTGACTGTTTCCCATCAACCTGTGT
Organism: Trachelipus rathkii; assembly: GCA_015478945.1. Lineage (NCBI taxonomy): Eukaryota > Metazoa > Arthropoda > Malacostraca > Isopoda > Trachelipodidae > Trachelipus > Trachelipus rathkii. Next base: position 4,171 of record JABUQX010014504.1, read on the forward strand.
TAACTATTTCATATTGAACAAAATGAAAGTATTTTTATACATCAGGTGGTAATATATTCAAATAACATGAGAGTGTTTTCGATTTTGTTTAAGTTGACATAGATTCTTTTTACACATTTATTAAATTTAATTAAAGTTATCTATAGAAGTACCAAACACCTTTTTTATTAATTTTAATGATAATATACATAATCAAATTTCTGGAAAAAGAAATATATATGATATAATATATATATATATTATATATATATATATATATTATATTATATTATATATATATAATAATATAGTATATTATTATATATTATATATATAACCGTCCTTATCGAATGCAAGAAAGAGTAAAGAACGAGCATCAGAATATATATTTTTAGTCCAAGTGAGCCGGCTTTTGGGGGTAGGCCGAGTAGGCAACGCCGCCTACTTGCCTTAGTGAGCCCAAAAATATTAAAAAAAAAAAGCAGATTATGTGAATATATATATATATAATATTTATCGTGTTGCTGTGGTAGTATATATATATATAAATATATTATTAATATATATATATATATATAATATAATAGATTATATATATTATTATATATATATATATATATATATACTATTCTATATATATATATATATATATATAATATAGTATATTGATATATATATATATATAATCATATATATTAGCCTGATGTATGATTTCTTTCGAAGGCTAGCTTTAAGATCCCGGCATCATTTCTACTCGATTCTTTTTTAATAGTAGCGATCGTGGAAATTGTTACTGATGATCAGAGAGACGCATATGAGCGCCGTTCGGACAGTCATTGATATAGTAAAGAACGAGTCTAATCCTAGGGTCAGGAGGGGTGGCATCTGAATGCGAGAGCAACTGGGGTTGGGGTATGCAGGTAGCAGTCAGACTATGGATATATTTAATGGGACTGGTTTTGAACTGGGTAAAAGAACAAGGTGGTGTAGATGCGATAGAAAAGATCAATATGACGAAACAGCATGGCTGACAGCTTGATATATACATATAATAATTTTACTGCTAATAAGGGTAGCGTTCGACGGAGTACAACTTGCATCATCTCGCTATAGATGTCCTTAGATAAATTATTTAATATAGCTAGAGGTATATTTAGGACGCTTGAGGGATCGAGATGATATTAATGAACGTCGGACTCGTGACTGAATGTCAAATAAACATGCAGTCTGGTAAGAAAAACGTTTTGAAGTCACGCCACGACTCTATCCTCGAGCGGATTGGTACCAGCCTCTGCAGACCACAGTAAGTATCCGTTATCGTATAGTTTATAAGCTGATAGAATTTTGTTGGGGGATTTTTTAGTTATTAATAATAACTACGATATTTCATATGTAATAGTGTGTTATAATTAGATTTCATCTACAAAATTTTGTGTGTTTGTAAATAAGTTTCCCAGGATAATAAAAATGTAAAATTTTGCAGTGTAAAAAGGAGTACATTATAAAAATTTAAATTTTTCTTCGATTGGCTTGTGGAGGCCCCATTGAATCAGCATGTTTAGAATGTGTGGAAGCAAGTTACATTCTCTTACATTGCGCTAAATTGTAAGTAATATTAGACTAACGAGTATATACTATATATATATATATACTAATACTATCATATTAATATATAATAAGATATATCGGTCAGCTATAATATTCTTCTTAGATAGCTAAGGTGATCTTAGTATATATATATATAGTATATATTATATACAATATATATATATATATTATATATATATATATATTATATATATGTATATATTATATTATATATATATATATAATATATATATATATATATATATAGTAATAGTATATTAAATATAATATATAATATATAATATATTATATATATATAATATATATATATATATTTTAAAAATTGTTTTTTTAACTCCAGAATTTTGACCACGAGCCGCCACTCTGATATATATTATATATGAGTACTGATATGTATATAGTATATCTTACGTATATAACTATATATTTTATATTATAATTATATATATATATATATATATATATAAATATATATATATAGTATAGTACTATATTTTATATATGGTAATTGTTACCACCCACAGGCGTAGTGGACTGGGCTGGACGACCGTTAGGAGAAACTACTAGACGAGGGTTGTCACCGGACAGGGAGATCACCCGATTTTTTATGAAAATCCACAGGTATATACCGTCTATTCTAAAAAAAAGATAACTAATAAAGAAAGTTCGAAAATGAAACCGTCTGTCGTGCTCTGCTTAGGAAAAAAAGTTACTGGTGCCTCTCAAGTTTTAATAAGGAGAGATAGTTTTGTTATTTAAAAAAAAAACCAAAAAATTTTTTTTTTTTGAAAAATTCACAGAATATACTCCTAATAAAAAACGAATAGATAATGAGAAAAATAGGAAACGAAAAATCGGCGTCTCCTTAAGGAAAAAAGTTACAGCCTCTGAAACTTAAAGAATATTTTCAATAGACTTTATTATCATAAAAATTTAGAGTGGGTTCGTGCTCGTTTTAGGGCCATCCTATGATCAAGTTATGATAGATTTGTTAATTTACACACATAGATTTTTCTCTGTGTATACCTAACACAAACCTTATCATAACCTGACTTAGAGGGCCTGAATTGAGACCTAACCTGAATCGATCATATGAAAAGCTCTCTATGGGATTTTTAACAAACTTTGAAGAGGGCTCTAATTTTCTTTTCCTAAAGATGAAGCGACAATGTTTCGTTTTCATATTCTTCATTATTAATTTTTTTTAGAGTATTATCCTGTGATTTTTCATAAAAATCGGGGTGACAACCTCTCTGTGGTAACAATTACCATATATATATAATATATACTATATATATATTATACTATATATATATATATATAATATTCTATATATATATATATATATAATATATATATATAATATATATATATCTATATATATATATATATATATATAATATATCTATATATAATATTTATATATATTATATCTATATTTAATATATATATATAATATCTATTATAACACCTGTAGTAATAAGATTAGATAAGTTACTTAATTTTGTCATTTGCCGGAAGCGGAGGCAGCCTCTTTTTTTTATTTTGCGGCTGCCGACTCGGCTGACCGGCTCCAGGTCCCTAAACATTTCGCCTCCGACTCGGCTCCGGCTCAGATCGCCCAAATTTCGCCCTCCGGCTCCGGCTCCGGGCTCGGCTCCGGTCCAAGTTCTCAAAAAGTTTCGACCTAATGCCGCTCCGTGCTTTACCGGCTCCACCCAGCAAACCTTGCGGCTGCCGCGGCTCCGGCTCACCGGCTCCCGGCTCGGCTCCGCAGCCCTGGTTGTTGCGTTTTGTAGTTGATTCTTGATTTCAATGAAGGTTTTTTTCTTCTTCTGTGGTCTACGTAAGAGACTTATCTTTTGGATGGTATTTTGCTTTTTCTGATAAAGGCTAGAACTTAACATTCCAGATTGGGTGCAGATTCCATTTGAGATAAATGTTTCTGATGTTAAAAGAGGAACTTATTGAAAAGCGATCTGATTAGACAGTCCGAAGTCTATTTAAAAAAGGAAAGTATGAAATATGGAAGAATAGGGACATTGCATGTAAATATCCGCCTTAATGGGAAAAATGCTAAAATGTATTTCATTGTTTTCCAATCATCTTTTGAAATTTAGGTTTAATCGTGTGACACAATAGTTAGCAAAAAATCTTATCGACTCCTGACTATAGTGTAAAATTGGTGGATGAGCTTTTGATTGATTTGGTATCTGAACTCTCACAAAAGTGGAGCCAGATATTGATAATGCTAATGTACCGTGTGATCACAATAGTTAGCAGTTACAATCTTAATCGACTTGATATAGTAAAAATTGGTGATCTTCTTCTGACTCTCACAAAAGTGGAGCCAGATATTGATATGCTAATATCAAAACATCAGCCACGAGGATTTCATTAGTAGGGCCTATTAGCAGGGATCCTATTTAATAGCATTAGAAATAAATTTCTATAAGTTGTTTGAAATAGTATTTTTTTTATTATTTTCTTTTTTACTAATTCTGTCACTGCAAGTAAAATATGCTTCAGATTAAGAATTAAAATTTTCCAAATTTGCAATTTAGATGTTTTATACTATATTGGAATGGATTAATTATTATCTTTTACTAACCTACAAATAAATATTTAATTTATGGATATTGCGTATGAGTATATGGGGGTCCACATACGTAAAGTTAGGACTCAGGGGGTCCACATACGTAAAGTTAGGACTCAGGGGGTCCACATACGTAAAGTTAGGACTCAGGGGGTCCACATACGTAAAGTTAGGACTCAGGGGGTCCACATACGTAAAGTTAGGACTCAGGGGGTCCACAAGCAAAAAAATAGGTTGGGACCCCTGGTTTAAAGGGAAATGTGTTGGAGAAAAATTTAATCGTAGTACCGTATATTTGCAAGAAGCAAATAATAAACTTTGGAATGTCACTGTTTGAAGTTCAAAAACGACGTGTTCTCAAATTTCGTGATTCTAGTTCAAGATGAAGTTCTCTCAAATAAGTAAATAAATTTATTTCCTTCATTTTATTAAATTAACTTTTCCCATTTCAATGTAATAGAAAATTCCATTCATTCCATTCTACCAATACTTTAAGTGAAACTTTTATTCAAGACCACACATTGGGACATATCTAATATTCCTAACTGGGTCATACAGACATTTTTACTTCATCTGTGGTTATGGGAATTCTTTTTGCAACTTTCACTACAACATTCACTAGTAATTTGCGAGCCTGCTAAAAGATGTCCATTTCATTTCAGTAATCGAGTCCGATAGGGTTTTCTTAGCATAGAGGAAAGTTGTTAAAGCTGTTTTGTTCCTTAGGTGTAAGATGTTTCACAGAAACTTAAGCTGGGTACGATAAACCCCTGAATTCAGAGTCGAAAGTCACGTGACCTATACGAACCCTAGTGCTATTCAGAACTTCTTTGTAACATAAATAGTTTTGAAAGTAATGTGATTTTTTATATTTAAATAAAATTATATTGTTTTTCGTCGAATACTTTACTATAGTGTAAATTATAACGTATTTAGAACAGGCGTACTGTATATAAACCTTTTGCCCCCCTCAAAAAAATAAAAAAAAAAAGAAAAAAAAAAAAAAAAAAAATTACAGAAGACTTCCCATAACCAACGATTTTTTGTTTATTGATTAATTTTTGTGGCCTATAGTGAGACCTTTGTCACAAAAGTGTTATATATATGTTTATATATATATATAATATATATAATATTATATATATATATATAGTATATATATATAGTATATATATATATATATATATATATATTATATATATAATATATAATATATATATATATATATATATATATATATCAAAGGAAAAAGAAAGAAAAATGCAGATGAAGAGAAGAGAAAAGAGAAGTGAAGACTCTCCGCGTTTTAATCAATCCTTCAAAAACAAGAGAAAAAAAAAATCTTCGACACAATATTTGTTAAGAACTGTCAAATAAATTCTATTTACATTCAAGCTACCTATTTGCAAACGTAAACATTAATAACTCTCATGTCAAAGTCTTTTTACTCGGAAACAAAACATTTCCGAACCTTTTTTTTTTTAGGGGTTGGTCTTCTTTTGTCTTCGGTTTTCTTTCTTTGGAGGAGGAATAATAAAATCTCATCTGCAGTTCAATTCAACTGCTTGCTAAAGGATCATTTTTATGTTAAAACTATTCATTAGAAATCTCTGTTTATTAGTATACTGTATATATATATATATATTATATATTATATATATATATATTTATAATATATATATATATATATATATATATTATATATATATATATATATATATATATTATATATATATATATATATATATATATATATATATATATATATATATATATATATATATGAAATCAAACAGTTAATTTATGTATATTAATAAGAGAGAGTAAGCAAGGCATGTGTGCCCGGATAGTTCATAACAGTCATGTACGGGAGCATGCTAACCTAACTATGAGGTGCACATAAAAAAAAAACCATGTCATCTGATGCCACGTAAAGCTTTCTTATTAAACTTTAATAACTTAAAATTTATAAACCAGCCAATGAATGCTGAGAATTTTTAAACTGTAACCGTTGGTGAGAGCTTATTGGAGCCACCCTCGAGGCACCAACCGGGGTAATGGATTCTGATTTTAGCTCACGTGCAAGCAGGTCACGTTATTGGAAAATTATCACCGAAATCATCACCGAAGAGAATATTTGGAAGTCAAAATTTGGATAGTAAAAGGGAGAGTCCTGTATTTTCTAGAACAGAGGATACCCCAAAATAGCAAAAGATCCAAGCAATGAAACAAGTGAGTATTGAGGAAAGTTTCTCCCCCTCCCAAAAAAATTTGGCATATCAATGACCCCAAATCACAGGCAATTCATCAGAAATAAGCCATTCATAATCACTGAAGAGCAGAGATTCATAGAACTTATTGCCCATCTTCAACAAAAATATTTTATTCCCAGTAGAAAATATTTTGTAAAGAAGATGTTACCAACTTCACACAGTCAAATTGAGATCAGCAGTATTCGAGAAGATATCAAAGGCTGATCAGATATCATTTACTACAGATATATGGACAGCCAAATATTCAAACGAGTCATTTATTTCTTTAACTACTCACTGGCTTACCTGCGAGTTTGAAAAATTGGACTGTGTACTCAATTGCAATATATACATAATTTTGAAAATTAAATTTGAAATTAATGAGAATATCGTATTATCCTATATTGTGAGGTATTTGAATAAACTTTATTTAAATAATACTGTAGGTATGTAATACATTGTGTATGAATGCTACACAAGGCTACTATTATATTTTGTTAAAAGATGGGCTATGGGTTATGTAAAATAAATCCCTTCCAGCAAATTTTTTCTCAGAAGTAGATTAGTAATTCCAGTTCCGGTTCGGCCGAAACCGAACCGGAAAAAAATGTCAAAATTCCGGCCGGAATTCCTGTACACTCTAATATATATATATATATATATATATATATATATATATATATATATATATATATATATATATATATATATATATATATATATATATATATATATATATATATATATATTATATATCTTACCTAACTCGACATTACTAACCACGCTTAACGCTCCTAAACTATGAATGAAAATAATAAACTATGAACGAAACTGTTACTAACTAACATAAACATATTTCCTAACTATCCATCGGTGCTAACCTAACCCTAACAGACCCTAGCCCATCTGTTGATATATAATATATATATATATATATATTATATATATATATTATATAATATATATATATATATATATATATATATATATATATATATATATATATATATTATATATATATTATATATATCCTTCTCTCAACTCTGCAGCTTCTAGATTATCTGGAATCTCATTCTCTTCTTTTCGATCGCTAGTACGTCTTTTGGCGCTCGAGGTCTACTGGCGAGATACTTTCCTATCTAACAGATTTATGGTTTTCCGCCCTGAGGAAACTACGGGGAGACTTTCTTGTGGTGACATATCCAAAGCATTTGCCCGGGTATGGCACGCGTCACTGCTCTCCAGCTCCCCTACTTTGGGTTTCCTCCTTCTCTTTTGCTTTACTAATGTTCTAGCTTTCTTTCAAAATCTCCCAAAAATCGGCTTGTTGTTGAAATGGGAGCGACTTCTTCTCTTTTTTCTGTCAATCTAGTGTTCCTCAGGGTTTCTGTCTTATCTCTACTTTATTCCTGCTTTTCATTAATGATCTTTCTTAACCTGCACATCTAACTCTATCCACTCAATATGCCGATGACTCGACCCCTTCATTCCTTCAACTCATTTTCAATTCTGCTCCTCTCTTTTTACTCCAGAGTCTTTGATCTTTCGGATTCCCTATTCCTCGCCTGATCTGGATAGAATTTCCGGGTGGGGTCGTCTCAACCTTGTGAAATTCAAATTCTTTAAAAACCCACTTCTACATAATTTCCTTCTGTAAGACACCTTCCCAACTTTCCTATCTCTTTCGACGGTTCTCTCGTCTCTTCTGTTTGACAATAATAAACATCGCTTGGCCTAACATAAACAGAAAAATGTCTTTGAAAACCTCACATCACAACGGTTGCTAAGGCGGCCTCAAAGAAACTGGGAGTTCTATTTAGACAGCGAGACTTTTTTTCCTCTTCTCAGTTACTCCAGCTATACAAGGGTTTCATCCGCCTTGTATGGGAGTACTG